>JBCEWE010000182.1:105000-218180 GCA_039877035.1 Silurus lanzhouensis
GCGAGTGTCTGGGAGCTTGTGCTGAAAGGAGCGAGAGTCTGGGAGCTAGTGCTAAAATGAGAGAGAGTCTGGGAGCTTGTGCTGAGACAAGCGAGCATCTGGGAGCATGTGCTTAGACGAGCGAGAGTCTGGGAGCATGTGCTGAGACGAGCGAGAGTCTGGGAGCATGCGCTCAGCCAAGCAAGCACTCAGGCCCTTTAATTTCTGCATCATCACAAAGCACGTCTCCATTTCCCACGTGAGAAATTGAAAACGGAGCAGTGGTAAGGTTCGAGTGTGGGCGTACGAGGAATCCGTCTGTGTTCATGTCCTGACTCGAATCGCTTTCCTAATTGGAAAAAATGAGCTTTATACCTTCCTCTCATCAACATCTCCAAGCCGAGAGCAGGAAAAAAAACCTGAGAGACGATGAAACTTTTATAATGAAGTTTTCATAATGAAGTGACATTTCCCTCCTGCTAAAGGTAGAGAGGGATAGAGGGATAGATAGAGGAGGGGGAGTGGGGGACAGAGAGATAGAGGAGAAAGTCTAGGATATTAAAAATCCCCATGCATAATGTAACTCTAATGTATTCTAATGCAGGACATGATGGAAGCTCGCTTCCGCCTGAATTAGCATGAGGTTTCGCGAGGTCGCTAATACCCATGTTAATGTTGCCAGTGTTAGCTATCCTGGTCTCTGGACAATATTGCGCTTTCTGCGTGACGTATCACCTCTCAGGTGTAGTAAAAATCAGAGAGTCTGTCTGATGTCATTAATGTCAAGCGCACTTAAAAATACCACTGATCTCAGATTAGCATTATTTCTTCTTTCCTCACTCAGACACTCAAATGCTGGTCTAATCTAATCGAAAACTCTGAAAGGGCACCAGAAATAAAGTGCTAGTCTAATACTAATAATTTAACTAGCGCGTGTTGAACTTAGCCTGTCTGAAAATGTTCTAGGTTTGGAATAGCGTGTAGCTAACTTTAGCTTAAGCAGGATGTGGCTTCCTGTTTCCTGACCACAGAAAAGAGTTTTTGTTTAGTTACTGTACCATGTTTCTTTGTAAATATCAGTTAGCGATGCTAACTCTTATAGGGTATGGGGTAAGTTCAGAGGTAGGGTTTAGGAAGAGAGATGTTAGGAAGAAGGATCGTTGTGGTTTTCTTCTTCATTATTAAGCTAGCTCAGATAATCCCTGACCCTCTGCACAGTGTCGTTTGATGTAACTGGTTTGATTTGACTACAGATTTGAAATTGTAATGGAAGTCAGATAAAGCGTGTGTGAGGAACCTGTCACTGTCCTCCAGTAACATGCAGGCCGTCCATCTCCATGGTAAAGAGTGGAGAAAGGCCCTTTAGCCTGGTGCACCAAACCATCTATCAAGTGACAGACAAACAGTGAAGAGGGTAAAAGATCCAATTACCCCCCCTGGAAACCTTCTCAAGTGTACAAGTGTCATATTAAATTGCAGCCCCCTCACCACGGCCGTCTCCACGCGCCTCGTCCTCCAGCGTAATTGACACTCGCTGCATACGATGACTGTCAATGGAGCAACATATGAAGAGCCACGGACGAACAGCAGCGTCGCAGTGAAGGACAACCAGAGGTCGTGTTAGAAACGGCAGGAGGGGAAATGTAGAGGAGCATCGCTGCGAGATGATCGGTTCTCACCTTGAGAACGTTTATAGGTTTTTCTCTGGATTTTCTTTCAGAATAAATTCTTGAAGGGTTTATTAAAGGGTTCGTGAAGTCAAAGTGTGTGTGTGTGTGTGTGTGTGTGTGTGTGTGTGTGTGTGTGTGTGTGTGTGTGTGTGTGTGTTACACAGTGACACTACTACAGTGAGGTCCATTACATGAGGTGTGGTCTGGAGGCAGAACGTAGACCTGAACCGGCAAGGTCATGACCTTCACTATTGGCCCCTTAATGTTCTTCATGGATCAGTTGAAGTTTCTCCCGAAGGCTGTTTATTTTTATGTATGTTTTTTTGGTTTGTAGGAGCATTTTTTTTTACTGGTTCTTCTTACACAATGTGCAGAAGATCTGAGTCTCGCTCAGGCCATGATGGCATCCAGTGTTCAGATCAGAAACAGGATTCTTATGTAAATTGTCTGTTCGAATGAAACATTTAAAGGTGTAGAAGAAAAATTACCTGAATCAGCATCAAGCATCAAGTTCTCAGCATGCTTCTGTATCAGTGTTCTCTAAAATCTCAGAGCACTGTTTCTGGAGTTCCTGGAGTTCTGGTTCTCACCTGCATTATAGTAGTGATAACAGTGACACTGGCCTCATTCTGACCTTATATGGTCATGTAGATGTTTGGTCACATGATTAAAAGGCATAACGAGAACAGGATTGTAAACACCACACCATCAGTGTGCGTGTTTATCAAAGACCTCGTAGAAAAAGGCTGTGGCGCCTCCGGAGACACGTGAGTCGAATTCGATGTAATTGGCGTGTGCGAGGCAGACGTGTGTTTTTCCTTCCGGCTGGGACGAAGCCGTCTTCTGCTGTTTGCTCTCTAATTGAAATTTCCATTACTAGCCGTAAACATTTGGGAGCTGCTGTGTGAATATTCATCAGCCAGGCAGCGTGTGTGTGTGTGTGTGTGTGTGTGTGTGTGTGTGTGTGTGTGTGTGTGTTGAATTTCTGTTGCAATATACCATCCGATGGGTTGCCATTGATAAAGTTTACATGTAGCTGCTGCAACTTTTCTGAGCCTTTCCTTCTCTGTGTGTGTGTGTGTGTGTGTGTGTGTGTGTGTGTGTGTGTGTGTGTGTGTGTGTGTGTGTGTGTGTTACAGCTCCATCTCAGGTCAGTGAGGTAATAAAGGAGCGTGTGCAGGAGCACAGCATTCAGCTCTCCTGGCAGGAACCCGAGCAGCCAAATGGAGTCATCACCGAATATGAGATCAAGTACTATGAGAAGGTGAGTCTATTAAACCCACAGAAAGAGAGAGAGAGAGAGAGAGAGAGAGAGAGAGAGAGAGAGAGAGAGAGAGAGAGAAGGAATGTGAGCGAACGAGTGCAGGCGTAGGTGTGTGTTGTGAAAGCAGGAAGATTGCTATTCCATCCTGGTGTTTGACTTCGACACTGTGTGGGAACCTGTCTGTCAGAACCTCAGGGTTTCATGCGTTCTCTCTTTCTCCTGACTCGTCTCCTCCTGTCCTCCACTACACCATCCCTCATCCTCCATTCACATTCTCTCCAGCAGGAAACGTGGGTCTGGAGCACCTCGTGCTTCTCGCACATAATCCTGATAATGAATAAGGCACTTACTTGATTTAATTCAATTCGGCACAGATTTGAATTAGCCATACACACACACACACACACACACACACACACACACACACACACGCACGCACGCACGCACGCACGCACGCACGCACGCACACACGTACACACACGCACACACATGCTCACACACACACACACACACACACACACACAGACGCACACATAATGCTTTTAGTGTCATGGGGTCTCACTCCTCAGCTGGAATGCTTTCTGCACTTTTAATAGAGTTAGAAATCTGCAGGAAGTTGCAGCTCTACCTCTGCCATGTTAATCTCTGTTCTGTGTGACGCTCAGGACACGTCTCGGCCTCCGTAGTGGCTTATTCACTTTCTAAATAATACAATTATAAAACATCTACTAATAATTCTATAGAAATAAAGTCTGCTCTGCGATTGGATACTCCAGGCATGAAAATGGGCTGATGAAATCCAGATGTGCTGCAGGTATTAAATGATATGAAAAGTATTTTTAAATTAAAGCATATTTCTTTATAATCAGGGTCGTCTAATATTCGGGACAATAGAAGTTTGGAGATCAGTGTGTTTCCTGGGCAGGTCCAGTGCTGAGACCTTCAGCGTTCCTTCAGCCACCCTCAACCTTAAAGCTCCCAACATGTGTGTGTAAGAGAACGAGAAGCAGTTCATGTGCAAACCTCTCGAGACTCGAGCCCATTGTAAAGCGAGTGCTGCTCTTCACCGCTTGCTTTCTCACGGTTACCACGGTAACGCACACCGAGGCTTTGAGTGTCGTTCCTCCAACAGCTTCATGCCGGAAAATAAAACCTCTCGAAGGTCCTCAGATTAAAACCCTCGAGAGCTGCTTTTCCTGAGGATTTGTGGAGAAAGTGATCATTTCCCTTCGGGTGAATACGGAAGATCATTCTATTCTGTTGTGTTTATGCAGGACCAGAAGGATCGGATCTACTCCACGGTCAAATCCAAGTCCACCTCGGCTACGGTGAACAACCTGAAGCCCAGCACGGCGTACGTGTTCCAGATCAGAGCCTTCACCTCGGCCGGGTACGGCATGTTCGGGCCCAGGCTAGAGGTCACCACCAAGGACGAGTCTTCAGGAGCTGGTATGGATTTATTACACATAATATTAATGTACGAACTGCTGATCAATAAACTTATAAACACAGTAATGCATTAATAATCAATTATTATAAACAAACTGTATACTCTCTATATAATAACATGACCCAGGAACACACACACACACACACACACACACACACACACACACACACACACACAAACACACACACACACACAGTTTACAATACACCCATTCATCTGTTGCTCCGCCCCCATTCTCAGCCAGCATTTATTGGTTTGGTTATTGGATACTGTGTAATATTTTAGATTTGTATATTATATTTATTATTTTCACTGGTTATTTTTTCCTAAAAGTCATATTCTTGCGATTTCATGTCAGTTGATGGTTTGAGTTGTCAGAATCAGAATCAGTATTCCTCCTGCTCTGAGGGGGTATGAGAGCAGATCCAGTCGGACTCCGGTCTAACCTGTCCCACCCCACTCCGCCCCCCACAGTGTGAATGCCTGTCAGAACCGCCGCCATGACGTGCTCTTTAAATACTGCTGTCTCGCTGTATAATTTATTGAGCCCGAGCTGCAGATCCTGTTCCCTCAGCACTCTGTCAATGCGAGTTCCCTTTCAGCGTGTGGAGAAGCGGAGAAGAAGTCCGAACGCGAAATGCTCCAACCTGAATGTGTCATTGTTTCAAATGAAGGGCAGCGAGAAACCGCTGGGAGCTATTAAGCCCATTTTCAGAAACAGCAGAACCGTGCACTCGGAGAAAGAGCCCCAAAAATAGAACAGAGAGAAAATGGAAGGAAAAGGGGGTTAGACCGGTCTCTAACGCCGGTCTCTAACGCCATTCTCTACAACCGGTCTCTAACGCTGGTCTCTAACGCCATTCTCTACAACTGGTCTTTAACGCCGGTCTCTAACGCCATTCTCTACAACCGGTCTCTAACGCCAGTCTCTAACGCCGGTCTCTAACGCCAGTCTCTAACGCCGGTCTCTAACGCCAGTCTCTAACACCATTCTCTACAACCGGTCTCTAACGCCGGTCTCTAACGCCAGTCTCTAACGCCATTCTCTACAACCGGTCTCTAACGCCGGTCTCTAACGCCAGTCTCTAACGCCATTCTCTACAACCGGTCTCTAACGCCGGTCTCTAACGCCGGTCTTTAACGCCGGTCTCTAATGGCAGTCTCTAAAGCCATTCTCTACAACCGGTCTCTAACGCCGGTCTCTAACGCCAGTCTCTAATGCCATTCTCTACAACTGGTCTCTAACACCGGTCTCTAACGCCATTCTTTAAAACCAGTCTCTAATGCCGGTCTCTAATGCCGGTCTCTAATGCCAGTCTCCTAATATAGTAATATTTGAATACAGTGTAAATCGTAGCCATGTTTTTTAAAATGAGTGGGCGGAGCTAAGGTTTATAATGACGATAACTCATTAGCATATTACGAGTTGGATATAATTATGTGATGTAATTGCTAGCAGTTTTAACCGCCTGTCTGTTTCTTTCTCCGTTGTGTTTGTGTGTTAGCCACGATCGTGTCGAGCGAGCAGAACCCGGTCATCATCATCGCCGTGGTAGCGGTGGCCGGCACCATCATCCTGGTGTTCATGGTGTTCGGCTTCATCATCGGGAGAAGGTACGCTCTCGCGGCCCCCGTTGACTCGCCGCTCCTGTGAGTCTCCTCTGCTCTGGCATGTGCTTGCTTTCTGTTTCCTGTCTCTTGTGGGCATCACGGTGGACTCCCACCACCACCACACACTTCCCCCCGTCTCTCCCCCCTGTCTCTCTCTCTCTCCCACTCTCTCTCCCTCTCTCCCTCTCTCTCTCTCCCACTCTCTCTCCCTCTCTCCCTCTCTCTCTCTCTCTCTCTCTCTCTCTCTCTCTCTCTCTGAACTGGTCCCACTCACCCATCAGCATGCCACATGTGTCAGTGATGTCCATGCCAGGAACCTGAGCGTGATCTTCTTTCTGCATGCCTTCTTCATTATGACGTGAAAGGAAGGATGCGCCGGAAAAGGATGAATGTCCACTTTGTGTCCTTTCAGCGTCGCATGAATGTGTGTACACATGTATATAGTGTGTATATGTGTTTCAGCACGTGTGTGTGTGTGTGTGTGTGTGTGTGTGTGTGTGTGTGTTTGGTTCACCCACTCCCATCACGTCCTAGCATGTCTGTGTGTGGCTGAATGCTGTGCTTAGCCACTTCCTGTTTCTAACCATGAAGTGAAAGTATGTAAGAGATATCAGCTATTTAAACAGTTCTCAAATCTAATTGGTCAAAACTGCAGCATGAAGATTACATACGTAATATAGTTATAGTTAATATGTGTGGAAGGAGTCTCCAGTTTTAGCTTCTGTTTCACCTGCATCCTGCTTCAACATGTTCACAGTCTCTCTCTCTCTCTCTCTCTCTCTCTCTCTCTCTCTCTCTCTCTCTCTGTCTCTCTCTGTCTCTCTCTCTTTCTCTTTCTGTCTCTCTCTCTCTCTCTCTATCTCTCTCTCTCTCTCTCTCTCCCTCTCTCTAAGGCATTGTGGCTACAGTAAAGCAGATCAGGAAGGAGATGAGGAGCTTTACTTTCAATGTGAGTATCAGGTTTTGCTAGCATTGCTAGCATGACCCACACACACACACACACACACACACACACACACACACACTCTGCTAAGCGGTTTACAGATGTTCACTCGTGTTAACGAAATCACTTCAGGTTCAGGATAAGTGGAGACAGCTCCCATCTTATATTATATTTCCATAAAATCTCTTTGGCATAAAGCTACACAGAACAGGCTAGTAATAGGTGTGCATGCTAGCATTCCTGTTGTAATCCTGTTGGAAAGAGTCCATCTTGTGACATTCTTATATAACAAACAAAACAGAAAAGGGTCATAAAATGAGAGCGAACCTTTGTGGCTTCGATGCTAGCATCTCTGCTGTCAGGCTAAGATATGACGCTGTTGGATCGCGCTTCCTGGGATCCTGTTCTTAGTCCTTTCACCCAACAAGCTGCTATCCCTCAGCACTCACTAATGAAGCCCCTGGAGATGAGCAAGCCGCCGGCCTCCCCAGACGCGCCGCGCTAACAATGCGCTGTAGGCAAACTGCTGATTTGGAAACAAAGGGTCAAGGCGGCAGCGCTAGCTCCCCTGCGCGCAACGTGACGAGTGGGCTTACGAGCACACAGAGTGCATCCTGAGTAACTGCCAAGGTGTTCCTCTAGCAAAACAAATGGAGGAGGAACCTGCAAAGAAGAGCGAATAAAGTGCGCTTGCAGAAGATACAGGATGGCGATGTTAGCCACGAGTAAAGAGCTAGCATTGTGCATTCATAGTGTGTCAGAGAAGCCGTGATAATCCTGGTGTAATTACAGGAAGACGGGACGCATCATCCTCACCAGGTCTCCGTGTTAACACAAGCTCGGAGCGCTAACACAACATCTGTATTAACTCCGTCTTCACTGGGCCCTCAGCACATCGGCTCCGTTTCAGCATTTAATTACTCGTTAGCAGTTTTTAGCCGGGTTTAGCGCAGCATGGCGTGTCCCGTTGGCGTCGAAAACAGTCTCATTAAGTGGGCCGGCGTATCAAAGCTGAAAGGTAGGCTTGTAATTATCCGCTTAGAGAGAGAGGGAGGGAACGCGCTCGGCATTAACACGCTACAACACAAAACTTATGTCTATGTGTCATTAGCTAGCATAATTATGCGGGTCAACAGGAATCTAAACTGTAGCTGTGAAATGCTAAACCAAATTAAACTCCGTGTACAGTGTGTGTGTGTGTGTGTGTGTGTGTGTGTGTGTGTGTGTGTGTGTTTAGCACAAATATGTATTTGTGTCATTTAGCTCGAACTAAAAAAAGGGAAATTAGTCGCCTTTGAGTGTCTGTAAAAAAAAAGGTGAGAATTCGGCCTCCAGGTTTCTACACTCCAAACCTGTGAGCAGCAAACTCTTAGCATTAGCATTTCGAGCTAGCTGACACTGTGGCGCATGTGTGTTATTTTATCGTAGCAGTAATCCTCTTACCCGTCTGCAGTTAAATTTCCAGGCACCAAAACCTACATTGACCCCGAAACCTATGAAGACCCTAACAGGGCAGTGCACCAGTTTGCCAAGGAGCTGGACGCCTCATGCATCAAGATTGAAAGGGTGATTGGGGCAGGTGAGAAATCTCACACACACACACACACACACACACACACACACACACACACACACACACACACACACACACACACCTTGCTTGTTCATCACTATGATAGCTAAATATTTATTCCTTCAGCAGCCCTTGCTGCATTTCCCCCTCTTCTGATTATTAATAGCCCCTCGGTGGGGAGATGGGGGGTGTGGGGGAGGGAGGGGGGGTTTGAGAGGGTTGGCGATGGGTGAAATCGCAGCGTAATTAATATTCCTCCTCAGGAGACCACGCACAAGGATGCGTCATTGCTTGATGAATTGCTCCCCCTCCTATCGCCACGGCAAACATATCATATTCACGAGCTTGTGTGATGTTGTGCATGGATTAATGCGTTCCGTCTGGTTTTATATGATTGTGTGTGTGTGTGTGTGTGTGTGTGTGTGTGTGTTAGGAGAGTTCGGTGAGGTGTGCAGCGGTCGCCTGAAGCTTCCTGGAAAGAGAGATGTCCCTGTGGCCATCAAAACTCTCAAGGTGGGCTACACCGAGAAGCAAAGGCGGGACTTCCTGTGTGAGGCGAGCATCATGGGACAGTTCGATCATCCCAATGTGGTCCATCTCGAGGGCGTGGTCACCAGAGGTTTGTCTTGGAGTCATTATATGATATGCATTGTTGTGATGTCACAAAACACCTCAGAGCCTCTTTCTATCAGGAAAGTATCAGGACATTATTATTATACATGGGTTTTGTAGCTCCACAATGTGTTTAGGACAGGAATTGAGAGCCTATCATGGTCAAAGCTAATTTGAATATTTTGTGATGTCCGAAAATCACAGTGCAATTATGCAAATGATTACTGAACGATGTAATAGAGGGAATCTGTAGATGTGTTCCCCGTGTGTGAATGAAGACACGGTCTGGTCTGGTTGATTTCAGATGAAGCTAGCAGAGGGATTCTGGAATCCCAGCATACGATCCTTTTAAAGCCATTAGAGTGTAAACAGAACAAATCCAGTTCCGATGTGGTCTAGCTGATGACTTCATTACCTTCCCACAGCTCCGTAATTGTATATGGTATCCGTAGCTCCCTAACTGCAGCTGACGTGTGAGTCGTTTCGGATCGTATTAAGTTGAGTGAAGTCGTTAATGAGCTGCGTTAAGCAGAAAGAACACGCACTACGTTTTAAAGCCTCGTTCGAGTTCTTTCCTCTCATCTAGCGGACGCAGTTCATATTCACCACTTTGTAATTGTGTCTAATGGACTCGCTTTGTGCTTTATTTCTCCAGGGAAGCCGGTCATGATCGTCATCGAGTACATGGAGAACGGTGCTCTGGACGCCTTCCTCAGGGTGAGTCCGACGCCCAGGTTTCGGTCGTGTCTAATAGCGGTGATCTGATCTCTGGTGAAAATCTATTTTGCGACTTGTTTTGACTCAGAAGCATGACGGACAGTTCACGGTGATCCAGCTGGTGGGAATGCTGCGGGGCATCGCCGCTGGCATGCGCTACCTCTCGGACATGGGCTACGTGCACCGGGACCTAGCAGGGCGCAACATCCTGGTCAACAGCAACCTCGTCTGTAAAGTGTCCGACTTCGGGCTGTCCAGAGTGATCGACGATGACCCCGAGGCCGTCTACACCACCACGGTGAGTCGATAAAACCCCAGACGCAGCTGCACCGCCAAAAACACGACTGCATCATTTACCCTGCTCTCTCATTAATTGCCGTTTTGTCAGTGGTTTGGTTCCGAAGGCAGGTGACAACCGAACATGTAGCGATCAGAACCTGAGGGTTAATCCGGCATCTTCTGTGTGGTTGGTGTTTTTAGGGCAGGATGCAGGCTGTAATGAGTGTGATGTTTACTCCAGCCACTGACCCGCATTTTACTGAACAGGGAGGGAAGATCCCGGTACGATGGACCGCCATGGAAGCCATCCAGTACCGCAAATTCACATCAGCTAGCGACGTGTGGAGTTACGGCATCGTCATGTGGGAGGTCATGTCCTACGGTGAACGGCCATACTGGGACATGTCCAATCAAGACGTGAGTCACGTTTTTACACTCATATATAAAGTATAGTGTAGTCCAGTATTTCAGCTCATCTGTAGCGGTCAGGGTTATTCTTTTAGTACTGTTTAAATATATATATAATGTTTTTGTATAATATTTAATTTTAAGTAAATAACAGTCTACATTTTATAATTAAAGCGAGAAAGTCATTTCCAAACCGACCCAAATGGCGATAAAGCACTGTGTACGCGTCCTACTCTTTTATTTACAGCTCATGCAGGTTTATTCGATGTGTTTTTCAAGTTTAGGTTTAGTTCAGTTCGATTAGACACTGCTTGGTTCCAAAATTATTCGGACACCTGACTTTTCCAGCCGTGTGTAGATCTTGCTATAGAGCTACCTGACTTTACTAACACCCCTGTGGCTGAATGAAATCTCACAAATCTCCACAAAATCTAGTAAAACATTTCCCCAGAAGTGTGGATGGAGCTCATTATAACAGTAAATGGAGACTGAATATGGAATGCGATGTTCAAAAAGAAGCACATAGCAATCTTATGGTCAGGTGTCCACAAACTTTTGGGCGAGCAGTATCTCAGTAAATGAATTTAAAATGTTGTGGTGTGTGTAACCATTTGAATGCTGATTATTTGAGTAGAGAAACATGGGCAGAGGAACGGTTTAAAAGACGGCTTGCTGCGTTTGTTATCATTCATTCACGGCGTTCGTCTTTATTTGTCTTCATTTACAAAATGAACGCACTTCATCATTGAGTCTGGAGTCGTGCTTCCTCCACCTCTCATGCTGTTCCATCAGGAAAACAGGCGTCAACAACAAGTTCCTCCGCCTCCTCTACATCTGGCCCCTTCTTTTCTTTTTTACTGCCGCCGGAGCTGATCGGAGGAGTACTTCCCTCATTAGTGCACTTATTTAAGCTGCTTCAGGAATGCATCGCTGCTTCATTTGTCTCGAGGTCCCGAGCACCTGGCATGAAAGAGTGTCTAACGCTGATCTCCTTCTGATTGTATAAATTGATAGAAAATAGGTTTTAGAGAAAGAATGGGTCACTTTGCATTTAGAGTGCCTTTCTATCTTGGCTCTAGATGCTTAACCTCGCTAATGAGATGTGATAATGTGAAATTTATTGTTAGCAGAGCATAAGACGTGCCAAAGCTCCAGGTTTGATCTGGAGACCTGTGCTGGCTCTCAACTCTGCACAGTAGAAACGTAGGTGTGTGAAGTGTTGAAATTTCATCCTGGTAGCAGATTACGACGTGTACGAACAGAAGAGGATTCAATCCGTGGCTGTGTGCAGGAAAGTCCCGTTACAGCAAGTCTGTACGCAGATAAACAGAGATAACCGCAGCTAATAAATACCCCCACGCCGCGCGGTAAATCAGTCTGAAACTGGTCTGTATGGCGCACCACGTTCCTGACACGCGTCAACGTCAGCGAATTTCCGTGCCCTGTCAGGATGCTCCTCATGGGTGAACAAGGAGAGAGAGAGAGAGAGAGAGGGAGAGGGAGAGAGAGAGAGAGAGAGAGAGAGAGAGAGAACAACATTTACATTTCCGCAACACTTTACTTGCTTTGACACCCCTCTCTGTAGAGCCACAAGCCTTGCCAGAAAAGACGAGACGAGAATAGCAGATGAACCGCAGACGTCTTTTCTACCACACCAGAGAGACACGCAGCTCCCAGTCCCAGGTTTTGTTGACTCATACTGAGCTAGTTCTCTCAGGTCAGGAGCAGCTTGAGCAGGAGAAAAATCCGACGACTTGGCATCTCTGTGGATCGCTCCTCGACTCTGCAGAGACTCGTGGACGTGAGATGTTGTCGGGACTCGTGCAGGGTGCAGTCATCTGAGGATTAGACCGCATGTCTGTTTGTCTAATGTCATGCTCAGTCACAGGTCTAGACTCTGACAATCACGAGTTGAACCTGTTTATCCCCCTCTTTAAAGCATCGCAAAGCCTCGAGTAAAGTGCTGGAGTAATGAAGGAGAGCGAGACAGAGCGCTTGAGTGCCTGAGCCTCATCTGGGGTGGATAAAGTATGAAGAATTCTGTTTTTTTTAGGTTTCTCTCCAGTTCATTGGATCAAATAGACAAACTGTGGAAAAATCTGGATTTATTATGATAATTACTGCCCAAATAGCCTCGGTTTTTAAAGTTAAAGTTTTCGAATCGCAGGGTTGGGACACACGACGGTATTCTACTGTTGAAACATCCATTTCAGGGTTTGATGTGTTTTTCTGAGATGTTTTTCTGCTCACCCTGGTTGTAAAGAGTGTTTATTTGAGTTACTGAAGCTTTCCTGCCCGTTCTTCTGTCGGTATTCTGAAAGTAAACGTTTCTAGCACAGGTACATGGTCATGAGATGAAGCGAAACTTGTGCAGTCACACCCCCGTAATTAAGCACCTTCACGTCTATCTTTCTCTTCTTAAAGGTCATCAAGGCTATTGAGGAGGGATACCGTCTCCCAGCACCCATGGACTGTCCTCCAGGTCTCCACCAGCTCATGTTGGACTGCTGGCAGAAGGAGCGAGCTGACCGACCCAAATTCGATCAAATAGTCGCCATTTTGGACAAAATGATCCGCAATCCCAGCACATTGAAAACACCAGTGGGAACATGTACAAGGTAAAAAAAAACTAAAAAACAAGCTGAGATGCCTCCTGGTAGCGTTTCCTGAGCTTCACCTGTCGTTCTTCTATGATCTATGAAATTGTCTGAGTTCTTGCTGTAGCTTTATTTTTTTTAGTTTGGTGTAACTGGATTTACCAGACAATCCCTGTCTGTCCTGTGCTCAGTGTGTCCACTTGAATAAATCCTGGAAAATCGATAAGGCGACACTGCTCCCATGGCTTTATGGTCAGCGGCAGGGCTTTAAAATCAATCGCCGTAATGAGAGACTTTTATTTTTTATTTTTTGAAGTTCTGCGTGGGTGCCGACACCCACTGTGCCATTTATCAGTTCAAATCCATTTACGGGGTGAACAAGGCCCCAGAAGAGGACATAACCTGAGAAACAGCAGGGGAAGGAGCTTAGTCCACATACCGTGGCTTTTTACTGGGACGACTTCGTGCTGGTTTTACCTTTGAGAAGGAAAATAAAGGCTTCCTCTCTCTGCAGAAAGGACGATAAATAATTAATAGAACTGGAACTGTTATTAGGCGTAATTAGTTGTCTTAGTGAAGTTGCTTTATACGGTCGCTCGAGCGACGTGAAAGCGAGATCCCATGAGGCTCATTTGGTTTTGGATGATCATGCTCGTCTCCTGTCATTCTCAGACCCATCAGTCCGCTGCTGGACCAGAGCCCACCAGACTTCAGCTCGTTCCGCTCGGTGGCCGAGTGGTTGGAAGCCATTAAAATGGAGAGATACAAAGACAACTTTACAGCAGCGGGCTACAGCTCAATCGAGTCTGTGGCGAGGATGACCATCGAGTAAGAAACATGTTCATGATCTTCTTCTTTGAGATTTAATGTGTGATTCTGTTCACTACATTCACACTGTTCCACTGGATATCACAGTGACCCTGAACTGCTCAATTCTCCACTCTGATTGGTCAAAAGGTGTAGATTCGGTTTTGTTTTATTAGAACATCGTATTTACAGGGTTGTTGCAGGTTTTAAGAACAAGAAACAAACGCTGGTCCTCAGAAGACATTCCATAGCATTAATCATAACTATCAATGTATGAAATAATTCTTTAATCAGTGGTGATGATGATGATGATGATGAAGAACACAAATGTATTTGAGTAAAAGTACAAAAGTTTTTACCTTCAAAAGTACAGAGTTACATTTACTTCCTTCCTGCACCAGCGACTTTAATCAGGAAGATCCATCATCAGGGGCACATTTCTGATATATAAAAGAAGTAGCACCATTTTGAGGATTGTTCTGTTATTGGAGAAGGAAATGACGGAATGTTCCAGACGCTCTTCTCCCCGTGTCGCATTCCTTTAACGGGATCCTTTAGATTAATTCCCAACTTTTATCCTGATGAACACTAGAACATTAGGGTTCGTTTTTCAAGCTTGTGATTGTGAAACACACATTTCTGATCATTTCACTCTGAGGACCGGGTTTTCCTCCTGATCTCCGGGTTTCTTCCCGTCATGATGTATGTCTAAAATCCTCTAAGCTTCAGCGTGCTGATTTACACGTGTGTGTGTGTGTGTGTGTTTGTCTGCAGGGATGTGATGGGTTTGGGAATCTCACTGGTGGGTCATCAGAAGAAGGTCATGAGCAGTATACAGACTATGAGAGCTCAGATGATACACCTACACGGCTCAGGTGTCCAGGTGTGACGGACGCTTGCTCGGAGCAGGGCGGGGATTTAGAAGATTAGCGCGGCGGATCACCGCGGAACAAAAGAAATAACACTACTAAAATCCCACACGACGTCTCTCTCCGAACACTGTCTCTTCCAGAAGCTGTGGAGACGAGGACTTGTTTCTTCATATTCTCTGGTGAAAGAAGTGAAGTGAAGGGACCGAATCAGTGAAGGTGTGAAAGGAGAGAAAACTACCTGGAAACACTCAGTGGAGAGACAGAGCATTTTCTAGCAATCTGAAGCTTTTAAACCTTTTTTTCTTCCTCTGCTCATCGTTGGTATCGACTTCACTAGAATATGAATATTTTTTACAAAGATGAATGAATTAATAATGCACAAAGTAATTCAATATTCCCCCAAGACCCCCCCAGCGTGGACTTTAACCACATTAACCGGCGCTGGTTCTCGCAGTTCCTTTGACAGTTTTTGCCTTATTGGATTTTTAAGTGTGGATTTTGACAACAGGGTAAAAAGTTGCCGCTGTAGGCAGCAGGGGCAGAAGCAGGACCTGGGTGCGTTGGACGTAACCTCGGCTTCTTCCCTCACAGCGAGTCGGAACCTCGCGGTGTTTTTTGATTCGTCCGACTCCTCCGCATTTGCAATCTCTCGGGAGTATTCCTTGCGAGCGCGCTTCGACGTGCACGGCCTACAGATGGCCGAGTTTTATGAAGCGGCTGAAAGTTAAGAACTTCAAGAACCACTTCCTGACTACATGCTCTACAGTTCCACTCGTATTATTTCATTTCATTTTATTAATTATTTCTTCTTCAACGCTTGAACGCATCGTATTTTATTTCCCCATTCTCCTGCCTCCTTTTATTTTCTCATTATTTTTTCATGAGGTGTTCACGTACACAGCACTATAGAAGACAGTATTTAATATAAAAAAAACACTTCGATTCAAAGGTAATTGTTTGGCTTGTGTTTTTTTTGTTGTTGGTTTTTTTTGCAGATGTTGCGTACGGTTTGTCTTTCTGCAGTCCAGTCAGTTCTCCGTTAAACTGATGTTACAACCTTAGAGCTGAATGTGGACCTGAGCTTCTTCTGCAGATGAATATTTCTCAGTGTTTTTGTTTTTCAGGATTTATTTTGTGTTTGGAACATGCTTGTTTTCGCTCAGTTGTGGGAACTTGACAAAGTGGATGTAAACAGAAGGTCATATATATATATAACTATGAATATGTATATGAGTCTGGAAAAGATGGATCAATCAGAGCAATAATTACCGAGATGGTTCTTCTTCATGAATTTAAGGTGCTATGTAGATTTTTACCGTTTGGGTTTGTCAGCAGAACCTCGCCGCAGAAGTGAAACATCGGCTTAGAGAGAACGATTTCTATATGGGTTTCCTCTGGCCAGTGAGGTCATCAAAGAACCACTAGAATGTACTTCTGCGCATTCGTGTGTGTGTGTGTGTGTGTGTGTGTGTGCGTGTGTGCGTGTGTGTGTGAGTCTTCCTTCTTAATTCGAGACCTCAGAGGAATTTGCTTTATTATACTTGTGGTTAAAGCCAGTTCCTCAGTACCATCACGCTCGGGTCAGTGTTGGGATCAGGCCCAGGATCGGCCACAGATACCCCGGGGGTCCATGTGGGGGTTTTTACATTCACTTTCAGTTCTATTGGATTTTATGGCTGCTCTAAAATTACACAGCAACAATAACAGTACTAAAAGGGTTATAAACCTGCAGAATGGGTTTTTGATAGTTTTAGCACGCACACACACGTACACACACACACACACACACGCACACACGCGCGCACACACACACACATGCATACACACACACGCACACACACACACACACACACACACACATAAATGATTAAGTAAATAAAATGTAAAACACTTGCAGCGATTAGTTCACATGTTTAAGAAAGTCATTACCAACCTCACATTGTGTGCTGGTATGAAAGCCCTGACCCCAGGAGGTGTGTGTGTGTGTGTGTGTGTGTGTGTGTGTGTGTGTGTGTGTGTGTGTGTGTGTGTGGATCTTGGATGAGATGATGCCCATATCTCCGCTCCATTGCGCTCGCCTCGGCACTGGATCAGCTCCAGCGCTTTTTTCTTTCCTGAATCGAATGCGAGTAGAAAGCCTGTGGGTCAGCACAAAGCGCTCTGGCTCTCATGCAAGCGGCAGATTTTCGCCTCACAAATTGTAAACACTTGCATCATTTCCTTCCTCTCATCCCTCTCTCTCTCTCTCTCTCTCTCTCTCTCTCTTTTCTTCATCCCTCTCTCAGCCCTCTCCAGCCTTTAGGGACAGCCAATTTGAGATTAACGCCAGGGTTCAATCGATCCTCAGTGGAGGCCGTCATGACACTCCAATGACAAACCTGCTGTACTGTTGAAAGCTTGACGGTGAGACCCCGGGGCCCGAGCCGTCAGCGGGGTCCGGTGTGTCGTCTTAGAAAATATCAACGCAATGCATTTGAATTGCCCAGATCTTTTTTTTTTTTTTGGAAGATTCCAAAGACGTCAGCACTGTTGATTGTGTCGGGTCGGAGGGAAACTTTGTATATGAACTGATTGTAAAACTTGTACATGTTTTTATTTATATTGTTTTCTCTTTCTTTTTTTTTTCTTCTTTTTTTTTTAAACACACCTTTTTCTCCGTAGTGAGTTCATTGAAAATGCACTATATTTTTCTATACCGCTTGCAGATGTTTTAGTTCCCGGATGTACATAATTTCTCATGTAGGACCAAAGATGGCCAATAAGTTTCCATTTTTTTGGTTGGTTTTATTTCCTGTCTTTTAGGTTCCAGTGTACAGTAAAACAAATTGTCTGTTTTATTACAGTTTATTATTTATTTTCTTCCCAGCGATGGCAGGATGGAGAGTTCACGTCTTTGGTTTGAAAAGAAATATTTTCCCCCAAATGCAGATCTGTAAAATCATTACCTAGACTTTTGGGTTTTTTTTGCTTTGTAACCTTTGTAATAGACTGTACATATATTTTTGGAAATATAATACGATCTCTATAGAGACGTCTCTATGAGTTTGAATTTGTTATTGAGCCTAAGTGTTTTCTTCCAGGTTGAAAAGTTGTCCTTATTAAACATTATTTTCATATCGGTTGCTTGTGTACTGCTGTACTGATCCATACACGAGCGCACACAGCTCACGGCTACGGAGTGTGTGTGTGTGTGTGTGTGTGTGTGTGTGTGTGTGTGTGTGTGTGTGTGTGTGTGTGTGTTAAACAGTGTGAACACCCTCTCTGACCAAGCCTGCGATAGTGTCATTAAAAATACATTACCCAAGCGCTCGACACTGGGAGAGTTCAGTTTGTCTCCTTCAGAGTTAAACAAAGCAGCACTAATGGATTTATGAAGATAAAATCTCTAAAAATATTTCAATATTTATTTAATTAACTCAGGAGGACTCGGGTTTCTGTCGGCGGGAGGAATGCACTCGAACACTGAAGGCCTTGGCGATACGCCATGTTCTGTACACACGACTGAGGAACACATTTCAGGAACGTTTTCTCTTCAGCCATAAAAGTTACGAAAGAAAACTGTTCAAACGTAAACAATTGTTTTCTAAACCAAACACATTCAGGGGGAAGGACGTAGTGTGGACCAGATTCACACTGGATTCTACTGATGTTTACTCTTCAAATCAGAAACCACGTACACCAGAAAAATGGTATTTTCAGCTCTTTTCTGGGAAACGGATCATTTTGTTCAGTTTACCATCAACAGTCGAGTCTTTCAACCCCTTTACAGCTGCTGCCATCTAGTTTTTACTCTATATACTTGTTTATTATTAAATCTTTTATGAATAATGACCTTCAGAATGTGATACATTTACATTTATAGTATTTTGCCAGATGACCTCATTCAGAGCGATCACACCTGAGCAGGTGAGGGTTAAGGGCCTCGCTCAAGGGCCCAGCAGTGGCAGCTTGGGGGTGCTGGGATTTAAACGTATCTGTAAGTGTAAATAAAAACAGAATGCAATGATTTTCAAATCTCATAAACCCATATTATATTCGCAATAATACATAGAACGCACCAAATGTTGAAACTGAGTAAATGTAAAAGTCATTTTAAATTTGACGGCTGCAACACGTCTGGAAAAGGTGGGACGGGGAATCAAAAGTCGGGGAAAAAGTATTAAAATTCAACATTTGGTGAAACATTTTGCTACTAAAGAAATCAAGGCTCCTTTAATGCTGAATGCTATATTCAGGTCTTAAAGCAACACATGCAGAAAAAGTCTTTTTCATTAAAAGTCTTGTATTTTTGAGCAAAACACTGCTAACTGCATACCGCCTCTAATACAGCATGACTTTGTAGTGGAAGAGTCCGAGCGCTGAACTGGTCTGTCTGCAGTCTGGACCTTTTTGCACATCATAAAACACAAAATACAACAAAGGAAACCCAGAACTGTTGAGCATCTAAAAGCCTGTATTAGACACATATTAGACCAAAACTTCAGCAGCTGCTCTCCTCAGTTCCCAGATGAATACGGACAGAAGGCGTGATGCTACACAGTGGGAAACATGGTACTGTCCCAACTTTTCTTGTTGCAGCCATTAAATTTAAAATGACCTTTGATATGTTTTCTAGGTTCTGTTGTGAATAAAATATGGATGTATGAGTTTTCAGATTTAGAAATCAATGCATTCTCTTTTTGTTTTGATTTATTCTTTTTTGGTGGGTACATTTCTATGTAGCACATCTGGAACAGTGTATGAAACCCCAGTGTGTGTCTCGCTACATGTAGTCCACATTAAATCCTCCTTCTCCTCAAAAATACTGAGCTACGTTTCCTCTGATGCCAACAAAAGTGTGTAAGCGATTCCGCAGGCGTACGAGTGCTTGCTGATAGACGGCTGGTTTGTGCCAGGTGCCAATAACATTTTCACATTTTAGGCTTTTCTCCTTGTCCTTTCTGAGGTTTTCTTTTGCAGTGGGGTGTTGCTTTACAAAATTCACATCTCTACACAAAGCAGGCAAAAATAACACCGGTACCATGAAAGAGAGTGGAGAAGTACATGCAGAGAGAGTTCTGCTTTCAGGAAGGGGTTTAGAACAAGCTGGAGTGAAGTCTGTCTGGGGCCAAGATTTCTTCTTCATCTAATCATTTTGAAGCTAAGAATTGTGCTTCAGAAAGGATTTGTGATTTCTCCAAACATACACACAACAAACACATCACTTTACCAGACACGGATGGTTTTGTGCTTATTATATGTGCTTTTGTCTGATCATCAGTGGGTCACATGACCATCACCTAGAAAAGATAAACCCCTTTGAGAGGATAGAAGATGTTCATGGTGGCTAAAATGTCCATGGTTTTATCCTCTGTATTGGAGATGCTCCAATGACACCTCCCCACTGCTACACTCGTCCACTGGCTTCCTAAAGCTACTGCAGAAGATATAAATCACTGAAACGCTTTTACAAAGATATAAAATAGACTAGCAACCCTCTACCCCTTTATTTCAACCCCTCTGCACCAATCTCCCTCCATCTTCTACCACTGATCCCTCCATCTTCTACCACTGGTCTACACATCACCCCATCTTCTACCACTCATCCCTCCATCTTCTATCACTGCTCTACACATCCCTCCATCTTCTACCACTGAATTTAAATCTCCTAAATGGCATCATAGGAATCGTCTGCAGAAAACTGTATCTCATTTTCTCCTCCCAGGTCAAATAAAAGGACAGCAGCCTGCTGGTTGAGATAACGAGGGTTCAGACTGCTGCACCCTTCAGACCTGGTCTTTGGGGAAAGTCACGCAAGATAGTGAGTAACCTGTAACTCCTGCCTTCAGACCATTTCACACATCCAGGGGAGCCATGATGATATCCATCCATAGCAGAGCCACTCAATCAGGATCAAGCCAATGGGCAGGGTTCTAATCTTACACACACACACACACACACACACACACACACACACACACACACACACACACACAGAGAAATGCAGGGTCAAGGACAGTATTAGAGAACAACGTGCAAGAGGATGTGTGTGTGTGTGTGTGTGTGTGTGTGTGTGTGTGTGTGTGTGTGTGTGTGTGTGTGTGAACCGAGCATGGACCTCTGATGAACCGTTGACCCAAAGTTCCCTCTTCAGTTTGTGCACAGTATTTTGGGGTCTGATTTGCAGCACACACGTTGCTGTAGTTATTCTCTGTAGTATTTCATGAAATGGTCAGTTTTAAGTTTGTTCCTTTTTGTATAACTTGGTCTTTTTCAAGGAAAGAAAAAAATGCATCCTAAGAATTTTTTGTTGAAATGAAAGCTGCCCATGTTTCCTGTTTTAGCTCGTGACCCGGTCAGTTTGCACACACATTCAGCTGTACTGACCACTTTAAAAGCTTTTTTTCCGCCTCCCTGATTTTCAACTACATAACCAATCATTTAGCATCGTGACACGGGCGTCTGTGAGCTCAAACCTCGGCCTCGCCATTCCTGTGCTCCCACCAGGCATGTGTTTGATCTGGAAGGGTGACTTTTACCTCTATTCATTAGTTTTCATGTACAGGTGTGTGTGTGTGTGTGTGTGTGTGTGTTGAAGGTATGTGCAGGATGGACCGAGCGAACAACTAGCAGAATTACCAATGTTACGGTATGTGTGATGCCAGTCGCTCATTTACATGCAGATTGTCAACAAATCAGCTTCAAATATCAAACCTGAAGGAGGTCAATCGAGGTTCATGCTACTCTGGAAATGTCCCACACTTACTGTGTAAGAAGAATTTCCTTCCTGTTCGGTTTGGTAAAACAGCAGCGATGAGTTGAGCGACAGACACTGCGATTTCCTTCACAATAAAAACGATGCTGTTTTACTCAACGCCACTAAATCTCTAGCAGTGTTATAGTGTTACAGTTCAGTCCTAATCTGATTCACCTAAAAGCCTCCGAACACAAAAACCTTATCTCAGCGTCGAGGATGCAGCCGAGGTTGGCTGCGTTTCCCAGCCGTTACATCACCACCAATACAGCAGTCAAACGTAGCTTTGTTTCAAGGAATTTCAATGTCCTGAGAGTCGCCCATGATCCTGTACAGCGTGTGTCTGACCCTCGTCTGACCCTCGTCTAGTCTTCATTCTTTACAGTTCATACACGTGATTTTTACACGTATTGTACATTGTTTTTAGAGCTTTTCATTTCCGCTTTCGTTTCTTTTCTACACTCATTTGTTTCTTTTCACATTCTTCATTTGTTTCCATGCAATTTACATTTTTAAATCCGTTTTTTGACATTTATTTAATTTCCTTTTTTTGTTTCACCTTTGATGACAGACAGATCATTTTTTATTACAAGCTACAGACAGGATCGTTCCGGAACCCACTGTGGCGTTTTGTTTTTATTGCCATCGCCACGTTTCCGAGTGTGTGGTTCTTATTCATGTTTTTTGTTGAAAAGTGCTCCCTCCAGTCGAGTTACTGTACATAATCCTCATGGGAACCTCATGCAGCAAATAATTGAAAAGGTCCAGACAAGCTAGTAATTACTGCAGCGTGCTGAACTTACGCTCTCATGCTAGCACGGTTTGTTTCAGCATATCAAACGAGCAAAAAATAATCATCTCTCCACGTCCATGTTGAGAGAAAGCGGTTGATCCCAAGCACTGCAGTGTGAGATGTAAAGCTGATGGATGAAAGTGGACGTTTCTACACACCAACACGACGCTGGATCTATACACTTAGCATTTGTGGTGGATTAGCAAACAATAATCTGATCAACATTAAGAGCTTCAGCTGACGTTGTGCCAGTAATGTGGTGACGACTCAAGCTCAATCTCAGCATGCAATAAATATGCTTTAATCCTGCAGGGAATCTGATAAATCAGCCATCGAGATCAAGTTGAGCTATCGCAGCGTGAGCTAGCGCTAAGGTTCGGTTAGCTTAATGAAAAACAGAGGACATTACTGAATTTCCTTCCACATGGTATGATTGCATGGGTACACCTGCGAGATAAAAAAAATTATCAGATGACAACATCAACAACATGTTCATCTGTATCAGGAATCAGGCCGAGGCTGAGGGCAAGTCTGAGGGGCAGCTAACAGTAAAAACCTTTATTCTTATCACTACTCAGCCTTGATGCCATCTGTGAAATATTGACCTTTTTGAGCCCTGTTTATCTGTGTGTTCATTTTCTTTGGAATCCTGATTCAGTCTGTTTTTGCTATTTATTTATATTATTAAAGTTTCCTGCACCTGCATCCATCTGGTGCTTTTTACACGACAATTATTATATATAGACGGAGAAAAAAGTTCAATAATTCACCAGATGTCAGACGCCTAATGGAAACGATGGCCATCTTTAAAACGTCTCTCGGAGTGGTGAATAATATCGAGTCTTTATTTAGCCTATCAGTCTTTTATAGCCCTGAATGTCTCAGTAGGGAATATAGAGCGATAGCGAGAGTGGTGACGGCTATATTATATTGTTTATTAAAAGCCTTTTAGACGCTCTTATCATGTCGCTACTGTCCCTTACGGCTATTTTGGTTTGAGTGCCTGCACTGCCAGGTATTCTCACATTTTCCCTTTTTTATAGCCCTGGCCCATGGCATCATGTGGCATTAAGTATTTAAAGAGAGTGTAAAATATTCCTCCATTTTCTGTCGTCTGCTTCCATCTCCCGGGCAGGTGATCGATTTCGGAGCTGCCTCTTTTGGACGCCGCCGATGGATTTTGACGCGTCCCTTAAAGACACACACCGGACCGGGGTAAGTTATAATGTGGAAGCCATGATCTAGCCACTGGCACAGATATCTCATACGCCTGACACTCCATTTACTGCTCCATAATGGCTGGAGGTGAAGATGGAGCTCGAAATGGGATCCGGCTCAGTGGTATTAACTGCCAAAAGAGATATTATGGGTCATTTGGATTAATAGCTTTGCGTTGGCATATCCAAAACAGCAACTAGATGGACTATTTCCTCAGGATACAGCGGGAAGTATGAAATCGCATCACAATAGTGAGTCAAGCTTCCTATAGAAAGGTGACCTGAGGAACATTTCTGCTCCCTTAACACCTTTCACTTTAAAATCCATTGAGAGCAGAGTGGAGCTGATCACCTGCCAGACTCCTCCCACTGTTCCCACTGTTACTGTAGCTGCAGTGTTGCGTTGGTTGTTGTTTTACTGTAATTGTTGTGTTGGTTGTTGTGTGGGTTGTTGTGTTGGTTGTTGTGTTGGAGGGCATCGATTGCTTTTTAAGTTTTTAATTTCATACACAGAAAACAAAAGAGAAAATAAAGGTTGCTCAGGGAATAAGTGTTTGGTAGTGTTGTTACTGTTGTTTGTAATATTGTTGTGGTTGAATGCGTTATTGTTGTGCTTGTGGTGGTGTTTTTGTTGAGGTTGTTGCTGTTGTGATCAGTAGTGTTGGTAATGTTGTTTGTAGTACAGTGGTACCCCGCTTATCGACCTTATTCACCCAGACCCATGTGGAGCGAGGAAAAGGATCTTGTAGAGTTGGTACTGAGGATGTTGGTAGTGTTGATGGTGGTGTTCATGTTGGTAGTGTTGGTGGTGTTGAGGTTGTTGGTAGTGTTATTGGTGGTGTTGATGTTGTTAGTATTGTTGGTGGCAGTGTTGATGTTGGTAGTGTTGATGGTGGTGTTGAGGCTGTTAGTGTTGGTGATGTGATTGTTGTTAGGGTTGTGGTTGTTATAGATATATGTTATGGGTGTTTTTTCTCCTTCTCTTTATTATGTACTGGATGCTACAATGAGCATTTTGTTCCTACTGTAAAGATCTTTTCCTCTGGAGCCAATGAAAGAGCTAAAGATCCTTTAATCAAAAAAAGAAATCCACTCATTCTGAAGATCTTTCACTCGCATTGTCATCTTATTTTTCAAACATGTTTTGGTTGATAAAAAGAATCCACCATTTTGATTTGTAGTACACTCGAGCTGCATTTCAGCTGAAAGACGAAAGCCACAGGAGCTTTAATTTTATTCAGTGAATAAATAAAGAATCCAGCACTGGGTTTGGAGGTAACAAACTGCTTTTCAGAGACCTTCTTCTCCAATCCGCTCCTTTTAGGAGCTGCCTGTTTATTTCACGATCTGATGATCCGACAAAATCTTCTGGAAGCGAACTGACCCGTTTCATCCGTAACGGCTGCAGGTCGAGTGCTTGCAGCGTGTGGGCTGGATAACTGCAGAAGGTCAGCGATGAGGCCAGGCCTTGTGTGTGCTGTGCAGTAATGCGAGGCATGAAATAGCCTTTCGATTGGGGAGAATAGCCCATTGTGGAGGGAGATCAGTGAGAAATGTGGGACTGCATTGTGACACTATTATCAGTCACTCTCGCATGAGATGGTGGATATTATTCATGAAAATGAGCAGAGAGGAGATGATCCCATAGGCTTTCATAGCCAGCGGTCTAGAGGGAAATATATATTATAAATAGAGACCTATATATAAATAGATAGTTACAGATTAAAAGGAATTTTTTTTCTCCAGGATGGGAGACATTTTGGTAAAGGGTGGCTTACTTAATATCATGAACTAGATATAAATACAGTGGATATAAAAAGCCACACACTCGGCTGTAAAAGCCGCTGTTTTTTGTGTCACACCGTTTTTCCACCTATAATGTGATTATAAAAAGTACAAGTCAATAAGCTGCTGCCCCAAGTATACACACTGCATTTCCATTTAGGACATTCGCCATTTTATCTCATTCATACAAGCAGCTATGGAGTTAAGGGCCTTGCTCAGGGGCCCAGGAGGGGCAGCTTGTTGTGGCTGGGATTTAAACACCACCACCGCCGCCACCACCACCACCACCATCACTACCACCACCACCATCACTAACACCACCACCGCCGCCACCACCACCACCACCACCATCACCACCACCACCACCACCATCACCACCACCATCACCACCACCACCGCCGCCACCACCACCCTCACTACCACCATCACTAATACCACCACCACCATCACTAACACCACCACCGCCGCCACCACCACCACCACCACCATCACTACCACCATTCACTAACAAGAAAAAAGAGAGAGAGAGAGAAAGAGAGAGAGAGAGAGAGAGAGAGAGAGAGAGAGAGAATCAGGTTTGAGATAGGAACAGTATGTTTTTTCCCTCTTCTCCAGCTGTTGTTGAGTGTTTCCTGTAACAGCAAACCCCACAAATGTTATGTGTCTGTTAGCACACATTTCCTACAAGTCATAAAGAATCTACACACTTCCTGTTCTCTGTATGATATTTATATCAATATAAAATACATATTTAAATGTGAGGTTTTAACACCGAGCTGTTATAGATGCAGTGACTGTCGCAGTGACGGTGGTTTTGTGCCGAGAGTAAAAATAATCCCTGAAACAAATTCTACAGCAAAAACACACAAACAAAAACCCAACATCTGCTCCGTTTATTTTCCTTTCGCTCGGTTATCTTTACATAATTCTGGATAATAAAAAGTCCCTGTGATGAGACAGCAGGCGAGAAGGAAAGCAGATCAGTGGTGTATCATGGGAAGGAAGCAGTTGGTTGCAGGAACAGATGTTCTTGCAGATCAGCTGCTGGAGGACGGAGATTCTGATCGACACAGCTGATAAACACCAGCGATCATCATGGCTGCTGCTCACCAGACCCCAGAAGAAGCAGCCATGAGCTCAGTCTCTATGGAATAGAGAGATATGATAGATAGAGGGAGGAAGGGGATGAGTGAAGAGAGAGGGAGTGAGCGTGATGATCATGTGGTTCGAAGCCACCTGTTGTTGAGTCAGATGATTTGAACAGCTGATGTGGAAACTGGAATCAAATTTTCACTCACATCTCACGTGGACGCATGAAAATCAAACGCCACTGAACTTTATTCCTCTTTTTATTTGCATTTCATCACAGATTTGTGGAAACTCAGAGCTTTTCTATGACACACACACACACACACACACACACACACACACACACACACACACACACACACACACATACACACACACACACACTCTCCTGCTGTCAGATCAGAGTTCTGCAGAATGTGGATGTGGTGTGGGCCGACTGCAGAAATGATTACCATCAATACAAACTAGATTGCTGCAGGAAATGTTGGCACCCTGCAGTGTAGATCACATGGAGACGTTCACTGCATGTGCAGCTGAATGTCATGTGATTACGCCAATATTTTACTGACACACAAAACAATTACAAATTAGTCATGTTTTTATTATTCAGTGCATCAGAGAGAGATGTGTGTGTGTGTGTGTGTGTGTGTGTGTGTGTGTGTGTGTGTGTGTGTGTGTGTGTGTGTGTGTGTGTTGGGAGTGTGTGTGTGTGGAGTGTGTGTGTGTGTGTGTGTGTGTGTGTGTGTTGGTGTGTGTTTTGGGAGTGTGTGTCTGTGGGTGTGTGTGTGTGTGTGTGTGTGTGTGTGTTGGGAATGTGTGTGTGTGTGTGTGTGTGTGTGTGTGTGTTTTGGGAATGTGTGTGTGTGTGTGTTGGGAATGTGTGTGTGTGTTTGTGTGTGTGTGTGCGTGTGTGTTGGGAGTGTGTGTGTGTGGTGTGTGTTGGGAATGTGTGTGTGTATGTGTGTGTGTGTGGTGTGTGTTGGGAATGTGTGTGTGTGTGTGTGTGTGTGTGTGTGTGTGTGTGGTGTGTGTTGGGTGTGTGTGGTGTGTGTGTGTGTGTGTGTGTGTGTGTGTGTGTGGTGTGTGTTGGGAATGTGTGTGTGCATGTGTGTGGTGTGTGTTGGGAATGTGTGTGTGTGTGTGTGTGTGTGTGTTGGGAATGTGTGTGTGTTGGGAGTGTGTGTGTGTGTGTGTGTGTGTGTGTGGTGTGTGTTGGTAGTGTGGGTGTGTGTTGGTAGTGTGTGTGTGTGTGGGTGTGTGTTTGTGTGTGTGGTGTGTGTTGGGAATGTGTGTGTGTGTTTGTGTGTGTGTGTGTGTGCGTGTGTGTTGGGAGAGTGTGTGTGTGTGTGTGTGTGTGATGTGTGTTGGGAATGTGTGTGTGTGTGTTTGTGTGTGTGTGTGCGTGTGTGTTGGGAGTGTGTGTGTGTGTGTGTGGTGTGTGTTGGGAGTGTGTGTGTGTGTGTGTGTGTGTGTGGTTGGTGTGTGTGTGTGTGTGTGTGTGTGTGTGTTACACTACATTGCATGATGCCTGAAGGAAAAAAATTGCGACCTACTTTATAACTTTATAAACCTGAAGTAAAAAAACACACAATGAGACAGAGTTCTTCATTCAGATCAACTTTTTATTTTTATTTCTGTACTTCATGTATCTCATCAAAATAGTGAAAGAAAGAAAGAAAGAAAGAAAGAAAGAAAGAAGGTGAAAATAGAGAGAAAGGGAAGGAACAATTTAAAAAAGGAGATGATAAATTTATATATAAAATATATAATAAATATAAAAACAGGCAGGGTCCTGTGTCCTTTTCTCCTTGGGGTGTGGCCTCCTCCTCCTGAGGGTGTGTCCTTTTCCCCTGGGGGCGTGTCCTCTCCTGGGTGTGTAGTAGTTGTGTTGGACTGCAGGAGCAGTGTGCTGTAAGTAATGTGCTGGTGTTCACTCGTTCTCCTGTGTATTGTTCTCCTGTATGTTGCTGTGTGATGATGTATGGGGGAACCACATCTTCTCGCCTCCTGCTGCCGTGGGCTCGCTGTAAACTGGGTTAGCTCAGCTTCACCTTTTAGCTCCAAAGTTTAGCACAAGCCGATAACGATGGTGTCCCAGGCGGACGCTGCTCGAGTCAATGTGCTCCAGCAGCCTGGTCTGAGCCTGCGCTCTTCATCCACCATGGTCCACCCGGTGGCTTTATTCTGCACAGAAATCAGATTCAGACTGACCTACTTTTAGAATTGTAATTATTTTGTCGTTCCATGTGCTCGCTGGTTCCTGTTCGGTTCCTTGCTGCAGTGTTCTCAGGGATTGATGTCTATAAAATTGCTTTATAATTGTGAAGAACACTTTCCATGAACATCATCCAGATGTGTTGATTAGTAAATTAACCTCTCCACCTCGACTCCAATGCAGATCTTCTACACAAATCCAGCTTTCCACTTTAATGATTGTTTCCTCGGTTCTGGTGACTGATGCAGCTGTCAGCTGTGCTGCTCATCTGTTGGAGAAGAACAGTTTAGGAACATTATGGTCCACAGAACTGCTGCTTCAAACAATTAAAAAGCAGTGGTCTAATTACGGCATGTGGCAGTGGGGGATTGAAGGAAAAGTGCACCAATTATCTGATAATTAGCAACAAATTTAGAGGTAAAAACTAACACACACACACACACACACACACACACACACACACACACACACACACACACACACACACACACACACACACACACTTATCATGAGACCCTTCATGTGAGTGTATGACTGAGATCACATGTAGAGAAATATCAGGTGAACGTGTGGGACCATGAACAGCGACAGCATGCAGGAAAACGATCATAAATGTGAAGAAAGAAAAAAAATCACATAAAGTCATGTTTCCTTGCTGAGGTGAAAAAAAGAAAAAGATGTTTTCTTTAAATAAAATCAGATTACAATTAATTCAAATCAATAAATGAATGAATTAAAAATTTAATATATTGATAAAATTCATTACATTAATTATTTTATAAATAAATAAATAATTAAATGTATTGTTTAAATAAATAAATAATTTTAACTTTATAAAATAATCATTTTTTTTTATCCACATGAAAATAAATTGTTAAAAACCATGTTAAACATTTTTTGCAAAAACAAAAAATCACAATTAATAAATTGTGAATAAATTCTGTAAAAATAAACATTTAAACACTAAACTGAAATATAGTACAATATAATTATTCATGTGGGTCATAAAAAATGCCAAAATAAAAGAGAAAAAATAATGAGCTCTGAAAAAACAAATGTAATGTTCGGGGGGTAAAATGCGTTTTAAAATTAAATGTCAAAAAAAAAATATTCCTGAAAATTAATAGTGAAGCCTAGTGGCTATAGTGTAAAATAAAAAAAAATATATATATAAAGGAATAAAAACCAAATGAATTAAAGTATTAATAGAGTTTTATTAATTCACATGTGACTCTCCTGTGGGGTTATTATGGGATGTCACTGTTCAGAGCTCCAGGTCTTGGTCTTCACCTGCTGAACTCTGAGATAAACCCCTCGGCGTTCTGTCTCACACGGCTCTCCGTGACGGCGGGATGCAGTGGCAGGTGAAATAGCTTCCCATCTTCACCAAATAAAATCCATGATCCAGGAACAGACCTGAAGGTTCATGGAAGACAGGACAGTAATGTGATCTCCAGGATCTCCATTCAGCTGGATATTTCTATTTTCTGATAAAACACAAAGCGTGTTCAGATTAATAGGGAGAAAAAAAACCAATATCCCAGAATATAAGTGTATTTTTATTCTTCTACCTTTGCGGCACATGACGCAGTGAAACAGGGTTTAATTTTTTATTATATTATTTATATATTTATATTTATTATTTATATATTATTTAAATATAATAATTATACCTGCTATGACACAGGCTACAAGGCAAATGTTGAAAAACTAGGGACATAATAAATAAATAAATTGAACCTAAAATAAACCTTTTATTTATTTTATTTTTAATTCACATGAAAATAAATTGTAACATTTTAAAAATTATGTAAAAAAAAAAAAAAAAGAAAGAAAATATATATATTTAAATGAATCATGAATAAATTCTGTGAAATTAAACAGAATAATACAAGTACAATATAATTCAATATATTGAACGCTAGTGCTAGTTCTGCTAGTTCTGCTAGTTCTGCGACGTTAAGTGTCGAGTGTAGCTAGTTAGTGTAACCTTTAGGAGAAATCCAGCTAGGTAGCTAAATCAGCGATTTATAACTAACATGATTAGCGTTAGCATCTGTATCCAGTGCAATGATCTCATATTCCCTTCAATTAATGATTGTATTGTTTATCTCCGCTACGCCGCTACACTGTGAGGAGATCACGTGTCAAACCTGAAGACTTTAATGAAGTGTTTTCATTAAAGAATCACAGTTTTTATCTATTTATAGTTACACTCAGTGCTGTAGAATCTTTCTGGCAGCGATAAACGTTCAAGTTATTCTCAGACCAAGCTGGATTTCTCACAGCGCTTTTGTTGAACTTTTCCTTTTCTATAAACTCAATTCTCTTATTTTTCAAAAGCGACAAAGTGACAGCAGCTTGAACCTGGAAAAGCAGCTGACCCGTGTGTGTGTGTGTGTGTGTGTGTGTGTGTGTGTGTGTGTGTGTGTGTGTGTGTGTGTTATTAGGGTTCTTCCCCGGCGTCTCTCATCGAGGATGTCAGTCGTGTTGTCGCTGTCTTCTGAAGGGTCATTCCACTTGTTCTGGGCTTGTTGACGTGGACGTCTGATCCTTTCACCGTCTCTCCATATCTCGTTTGTCTCTCTGCGTTCCTTCGTTTGTCAGTAGCGTGTTCTGGGCAGCTTGTCAAGCCGATAGCCTCTGAACCTCCCGGAGATAAAACCACACTGAAACATGCCCTTTCAAGACGTTTTCTTTCTCTTCTGGTAAACCTGTAAAGTTTTTACTGAACCATGACTGATGTTCAGCTTCTCGCTATCGAGACGTCACTGAGACGTTTGTAAAAATCAAAACAATGACATAAGATTTTCTCGCTGTGCTCCAGTCTTCACAATCAGGGGAGAATAAAAGAACATGCTGGATGAAGGTATTAAAAAGCTTAATTAGAGAAAGAGAATCAGTGACCACTGGCTCCAGAGAGTGTGTGTGTGTGTGTGTGTGTGTGTGTGTGTGTGTGTGTGTGTGTGTGTGTGTGTGTGTGTGTGTGCGTGTGTGTGTGTGTGTGTGTGTGTGTGTGGTCGATAGTCACACCACCTGTTGATGGAACAAAGCATCTGCTCAATAAAATATGCAGGAATGCTCTGAGGGTCTTGAGCAGTGCAGGAGTATTCCTCATGGTTTGCAGCGAATGTAATTCTAATAAAAACGGCGCGTTCTGGATTAGACGCACCTGCGAAAGTGGACGCTTTTATAAAGCTGTTATCTGTTTGAATTAAAGGTATAAGGAAATGAGAAATCGTTCACGCCTGGTGAGACACTGGACCACCAGAGAAGATCTGCTCCTGGTTCTCACACAGCACCGTGATGGACTCAGAGGGAAAACGCTGTCTGATCTCGGCCCATGGCTGAAACACCACTCAGCTCCGTGCTCTCTGCCAAAACTGCACTCGTTCATGAAAGGTGAATGTTTTTCAGCAAATACACAGCGTTTCTCCTGGATTCCAACGCTAATTACATCTCAATGCATCTTCACAGACAAAAAAAAGGATAAAAACTAAACACATAAATCACAAGCTTGAGCTATAAATGGGCTTTAGAGATATAACGTCCTCGCACACACATAATCCCACTTTTGTGAAGAAGATAGAGGAGCGAGAGCAGAAAATGGATATGGAAAACACTCCACGAGCGGAGAGGTTTCTTGGCTGGTGTTGATGGGGCCACTTGAGTTTCACTGAGGAATTCCTCTGAAGCTGAAGCAGACTGGAGTGACGAGGGCTACACTGAAGACCCAACACACCGAGTGTTTGCCTTTTATAGCATTGCTCAGGATCTCCATACCGACGCAGTCACGAAAATTCCACGTATTTCTGTGCATGAAGGTTTATGTGGCACCTGATGGGATTAAAGCATTCCGCTTTGATTAAATACTGCAGAAAGGATCTTTTGCCGTCTTTTATAAAGATGTAATTAAACACCATTGTGTGTGTTGTTACACAAATAATCAATCGAAGGTTTTTTCCCGTAACAGTGTGACACAAAGGTTTATTTTAAAAATCCAATCGTGTATTGGTTCTACAAGCTGGTATCAAAAAGTGTGTAGATCGATGGTCTTCATCGCGATTTCATCACGGAGAGCGAGTTAGAACCAAGTGCAAAGAGCCGCTTCAAGAGCAGGAGAACATCGCTGAAAGACGACGAGAGATCAGGAAGACCTTCAACAAGCTCAATCCCTGAAAATTTCAGGAAAAATCCACATGATCTCGCTGTCGTTTTGACATCGTTGTGGAGATCCGGCACGAATCTCAGAAGATGTTCAGCACGCTTTAAAAAGGAGAATTCCAGGACGTGTTCCAGAAGGATGCTGGAGCGCTGTGTTACTGTGCAGGGGACTGTTTTGAAGGTGACTGTGCGAAAACGTAGATAAATAAAGAACTTTCTTGTAAATAGCTAGCCTCAGAACTTTTTGATATCACCTCGTACATGAACAGGACGTCATTGTGTGGTGATACGTATGAATTACTTTCCTATAACACTTAACGTTCTTAGCGCTAATGATCTGATAACCTGGAACGTAGCTATAAACGGATAAACGGCGCTCTTGCTGTTTTGTAATCGGTGAAAAGTTAGAAGACGTAGAAAAGGGCTGGAACAATGAATTTGCGTTTTTCTTGTTTGCACAGAAGCGTTTTTACTCCCTGTTTGTTACGTCGTTAATGTTACTCATGGCGTGTTAATGCTGACGTTCATGGTTTGTTAACGTTCCCTAATGACTTTAGTTATGGGGAATCTCGATGCAACGTGTCGGGCGTTAAAAATTCTATTCGATGTGCTTCTGCACTGGTTAAACAGTCCCGATTATATATTAGCTTGTTACAAAAATGGTTGCTTTGCTTGGTTGCTTCAGAGCGCAGTGTAAAAATCACAGAAAATCCCATTACTCCAGGGTCATTTGCACACTCGCTTATGTAAATCCCCATTCAAAAATCAATAGTACATTACTTCAGCAGGTGAGAGAGGGAGAGCTGTGGCCCATGCAGGAGGGAATCATTACGAGAGTCTTCAGGACGGAGGCGTCAAAGTGTCAGAGTGCAGTTTTCTCTCTCTCTCTCTCTCTCTCTCTCTCTCTCTCTCTCTCTCTCTCTCTCTCTCTCTTTCTCTCTCTTTCTCTCTCTCTCTCTCTCTCCCTCTCTCTCTATCTGTTCTGTCAAATTCACAATCCCAGCCGGGAGATCAGGACTGGATGAACTACCAAGTTGCTGAGAGTGAAGGATACACACACTGAGATGAAAAAGAGAGAGAGAGAGAGAGAGAGAGAGAGAGAGAGATGGAGAGAGGAGGCAAAGCAGAGCTGTGCTTTAAAATTCTCTCGTTTATTTTCATGTTGTCCCACCGCAATGTGTCATCGTCAAAATGCTTTATCTGTCAGGTGCACTCTAGTCCACAGGCAGACCCTCGGCCCTGGGGAGACTTTATGCTTGCTTTTGTTCCTTGTTCCTTTCTAGTAGATGGAGAGAAAAGAGAAAGAGAGAGAGAGAGAGAGAGAGAGAGAGGTGGAGAGGTAGAGAGTTATTAAATGCACCGTGGCAATAAAAGCACATTAACTTGCTAGCATGCGCCACCGTGCTCGTTGCTGCACCGCAGCTCAGGAGGTCAAGGGGGAACACGGGTCACTGGAGATGAGGTCAAGCTGGGTCGGATGCTTCATTCTCCTTGCATATCATTGGAACCTGATCCTGGACTACAGAAATCTGAAACACATCCCTCAAAAAATCTCATTTAAAAAGGGGTTTAACAAAAGCGAGGGGGAATAATAGGCAACCGCTGACAGGATTTCAGCTCCCAGCATGCCTCAGTGCAGCTTTACTTTAAAAGCAGGTGGGTGCAGCAGTGATAATGATGATCATGATGATGATGTCCAAAAGAATATTCAGTTATACTGATGTTCCTGTTTGACCCCCTTATCCGGAGAATACACCCTGAATATACCCTGGTAGCTGGACATGTTCAGGATCTTTCCCCACTGAGGATCTCACACAAAGCAAGACCCTGCACAGAGGAACCCAAGCTTAGGACTGAATAATGAAATGAATGAAGTGTAAACAGTTATTAGTCCCCAGGTGAGATGAGAAATTCCCCTGCAATGTACCTTCATGGACTGAACCACTGAAAGGAGTTTGCCACTTTCATGTATTTCAGTTAAGACATTCCTAAAGGAAAAGGCTGCACCACAGGACAAACCCTTCCTTCCATATGTCTCTCTAATCCTGAGAGGCCACCAATGGGAGAAAAGCTAGCTGAACCCCTGGGAGACCAGCAGGATTGGGGTTATTATCTCAGCATTTCTCAATGCCCTCATGTCCTCCTGTCTGAGTGAGAACCAAGCTGCTTTGTCCAAAACCCCTTTGCTCGTTAAAGGCACTGAACACAGGATTGATTTCCCCGACGGAGGCCTCGGTTTTATTATTTTTTGCTGCAACATGCTGTGGTGTAATCCTTGAGATGACTTCATCTGATTCTCTGCAACTTTACTCTATTACAGAGTCGAGTCGAGTAAATCCTCACAGCCGGGATTTCTGAAATAGTGCTACACATAACCGTGATCAACAATTACGACAATCAACTACTGAAACTGGAGACTCCTTTATTTAATACAATTAATCATGAAAAATTTCAAAGTCCAATCAGATTTGGGAGTTTTAGGGACATGGTGTACGATGGTGGAAAACTCCATAAACTCGAGATCTAATTTGTATCTCCAACACTACATTAGATTCCAAACAGCAGTAGGTGATTAACTGTAGAAAAAAGCCCCTTTGTGTGTATCAGACTGGCAAATAAAGAGTTTATCGTGTTCTCTGAATGACACGGAGCTAATCGCTAACCAGTTCAACCACCAGCTTGTACATTCTCCAAAAAAGGGAGTGAAATAAGAAAGCAATAGACAGAGAAAAGAAAGAATTTACAGGTTAGAGATTGTTGGACCATGCTAAAGATCTATCAGGATTCTACGAAAAGAAGCAATCCTGCTCAGTCTATCATGCAGGTGTCACTTTTTTTCTTCCCCCTGCAGGTGTGTAAGCAAGAAGGAAGGCGTACAGGCGAAGGCTCCTGGGAGGGTTTTTTCTGTTGCTTGCTTTTATACAACCACATGAGAATCGCTGAGAATCGCTGTGAAACTCCAGCAGGAACAGAAAACTGGGTCAGTCAACAGCCAATACCGCTATGGAACACGGTACAAGTATAAAAAAAAATGCTGCAAGATCACGCTTTAGCCCCGTAGCACTGACTTTATAGACTCCGCAGTGCCGATTCCACTTGAGGTTATTTTGCCACTTAGTGCACAATAATGACCCGCTACCTGCATATAAATCAGATTACCACTCTCCCCTGGGAAAGCATGCATACCTTGCACACATTAAAAGGTCTTACTGCAGAAAACTCCGCTTTACACGTGACAAAAAGGAAAGAGTAATGAACAACGTGGTCCCTTATGGAACTGCAATCTAATGTAGGTGAGAAATTGGAACCAGCAGCCTGAATGAATTATGCAGGTCAAATTTATGCTGTTAAGTTGTTGCAAAAGAGTCCCATAAGGGACACCTGAAAATAAATAGGGGAGATCAGACATGGACACAAACATTATAGAGAACAGACATGGCCCTCAAAACAACAAAAAAAAAAGAATGAGAACGCAACCACAGGCTGCACAGTTTAAAATTCCTCGGCTTTGGTAGCTACAAAAATGCGGTCGAGAGTCCGAAACAGCGCCAACAACCACTTCGAAGACTAACAAAGCAAACTCTGATACCACCATGACCCGCTGGGCCCAAATAACTTCATCTCATTAACACTTGCTGTGATCAAATGACTTTCTAGAGTGCTGAGTATTACTGCCATCCTGGGCTTTTTGTGTTTCTGGGATATGAACGTTGGTTTCAGAATCATTAGTTCGGGGTTTTGTTGCTATAGTTACACAAAAACTCCTTGGCCCCCCTAAAAAAAGGGGAATGAACAGAAGCAAATGTGGCTTTGAGACTTTTACAAGCCAAAGAGGCATTCACATTTGCCACGCATAAACTGTTCTACCAGATGGTGCGACAAAGTGATGGAGGCAACTGTGGTGTTCTTAAGCAGATGCCAAAAATAGTGTGACCAAAATAAGTATTCACACTTCTGTCCAGTCTGAAGGCATCAATTACGTTTTCTTCATTGGCCTCTCAAGCAGAGAACATGGTATAGGGATCGGGATCGAGGAAGAATTTGAACACGCAAGAAAGTGGCTTCTATAGTTATTGAGAATGAGACGGAGAATCAGTTATACAACCGGCTACAGCAAGAACAACATGGGGCTACTACCATTTCACCTCATATCTCCACAGCCAGGTCCAGAGCTTAAGATTAATGTCTGTGTGGAGTCTCTGTTTGGGTTTCTACAGTTTTCCTCCCACCTCCCAAGAACATGTCAGTAACTGGGTTGGTTATATTAAAATGCCCCAGGTGTAAACAAGTGCCCTTGTCTGATGACTTCCCACCTCACCCCCAGTGTTCCTGTGATTTCTACACCTCTCTGATACCGTTGCAGAGTTTTTACAGGTTCTACACAGGACCTTATATGCTCTCCTACGAAGCTCTATATTGATGGATTATGAAGTAGCTGACGATGGAGATGTGGCAGGTCATGTGACTTATTAAAGCTGAACACAATTACGGAATCCTGGGAAAACAGAAAGCCCTTTCACCAGCGCAGATGTCTAACATTGAAATATTGTTTAGAAAACGTGTGCATTCCAAGAGGCCTTGTGTTCACACGGTGCCTGATTCCCATTGGCTGGAGCTTTCATCACGAGCCATGAACTCCAACTGCTGATAAAAAGTGACTGGTATACAGAAGCCATGATCGATTGGTTTCCTGATAAGACTCAGATTCTACATAAACATTTCTGGTGCGATGTTGGTTTTTCTGTGCCGTTCACATCATTTCTTAAACCTTTATCCTATAGACATTTATAGAACATTTAGCTAAGAAACATTTCTTATATTATATAGAAGCTGATTATCCTCAGGCACCCTGATGAGCTTCAAGTATCATGAAGTTATTTTAAGCACACTTTTTTTCTTTTTTCACAGTGATCCATGGCCTGTGGTGCGCAGTGGGTTCTCTTTAATATTTACAAAATTAAAAACACTCTGTTCTGGTTATTAGTGTTGAAAATCATCTATTAGCATTTGTCCATATATTCAGTTGTGTTTCAGTGCGACATCTTCACCATGGCCGATGCTACACTGTGTGGAACAGCTGACGCTGATGAATTGATATGCTAATGAAAGTGTTCCTGAGGTAAAGGAAATTGAATGAGGCGATTTTCTCATGACCCGTACAGAAGGGCCACGAGCCGTTCGTTCATTCTCGTCACAAAGACCTTAAGCAAACAAGGCGCTAAGCGCTCCAACCTGAACAGACGACGTTTCGGAGCATTTAGGACATTTGAATCTGAATGACGGTTTAATGACCCTTCTCTTCCCTTCTGTCGAGAGCCCCCGCAATCCAGGCCACATTTTGTTGCCTGTGTAATTTGACTTTCAGTCAAACTCCCCGAGATCCTTGTAATTGTGGGCCATAATTAAGTTTCGGAGCGACGTGTGATCAGGTACACATACGGAATGAAGCGAAGGCTCGGCGCTACACAATGAACGTTTACATTGATCCCAAGCCACAAAGACAACAGGAGCGGAGTGGAAATTTAAATGTAATGAAAGGTGACACTCGGAGCGCTGGAACGAAGCTGCCGCGTCGTCCCGGGTGCCCGTAATTAACTTTGCCGTGACGAGATCGCAATTAATGCACCGCTGCGATTATGACACTTCTGCTTGTGTGCACACGCTGTACCTTTTATCTGACAGCTTTAAATAAAGTACTTCTCCACCTGCTGTTTCTTGATCTTTCTCCACGGCAGGCCTTACACTTCCTGCATGCGGCTTTTGTTTTTCAGCTTCGTGTGAAGACACTTTACCCAGAATGCACTGGGAGTGGATCGAGGCGTAGGCGCTTCTGCTGCACCGTACAATGCAGTCAGACGTGTGAGAGAACTTGTGGAAAACCAGCTGGAAGGCATTATTACTGTCACCGCATGCTTTTCTCCTGCATTACTGCATTTTATAATGTTGTGAATCATTTTATTATAATGATCTGCTTTGGGGAAAAAAATGTTTTAGTTTCAATATATTTATTACTTACAAGAACAAAGATGCTGCACTTCATAAACCGATCATTTGTTGCTCTATTAGATATATATATTTTTTTTTTGCAGTGCTGCTATACGTAAATAACATTTCAATCTGTCCATCTTTGTGTTTTATTCTGTATTCTGGCTCCACAGTGCAGCTGCTGGTGCAACAGTGAATATTGTATATTGTTGAATATTAACATGTTAGTGATCGTACAAGCAACATAAAGACTGTAAAGTAAAGTAGTAGTGTTTTTTGAACATTGCAGGAATGTTATGTAGAAAACCGACTGTAGACTTGGTATGAATCATATCCGATGTTTAATGGACTTTCCCAGTTTGTGTTACATGTACGTGTGCTGCATCACTGCTAACAATGAAGCAGTTGGAGTTCATTCCTGGTGCTTTTTTTTTTCTTTTTTTATTCTATTTCTCATTTGGATGTTTTTTCTTCTCCAGTTCATCTCCTGGTTCTTTATTTGTGCTTAAAGTCGTTTATTAAAATCACTGCATTCACCCTAGAAGTTCCACCACATTCAGAAATCCTCCATGAAGCTTATTGAGGACATCAGGAAATGTGTACAATACAATCATTTATTTAAACAATGATTCAACTAAGAAACACACACTATCTGATCTCCCACCTGAACTTCCAGGTAGTGGAGCATCAGAATATATTTATAATAAATATACGAAAGCACGGCTGTGAGATGCTCTGGATGAAAGCGTAGGCTGAACACCATAAATATAAATGAAGTGTTGAATGTTACATTCTGTAGATGTTTTATTTGTAACGTTCCTACATCATTGATGCAATGTGTTTTATTGATCTAGATATCCATTATTATTCTTCTAATACTGTGGAAAAAGTGAAAAAAGTTCCAGGGGGCGCTGTATCATGATTTACCCTGCACTCTGTAAAATACATGTGACTCGTGTAAAGCACCTTGTTACTAGATGGTTTTAGAACATTGCAGGAACGTTATTTGTGAAACGAACCTTCTCAGTTCCTGGTGCACTTGTGTTAAAACTTTTCAATCCTATCCAGTGGATTTTATTTCATTTTTTTCCCAGCAGTCTTTGGTTTTTGAGTGATGGGGCTGCGTACTGCTGTGGATTAGGATCACTGATGCACACAATACTGCTCAAAGAGGCAGTGAAAAACAAGCTGAAGGTGCACTGGGTCAAACAGCATGAGCGGCTCAAAGCTACAAAATCCCGAAAAGCTTCCTGAAAACACTCGAACTCCAAGCTGCTGTCTTCTTATGTAGCTGTGTGAAGAAATGTCTCACCAAATCCTGCTCTAAATCTGGCTAGAAAGTTTGTTATTTGCACTCAGTAAGCATGGCAGAGGTTGCAGGGAACTCGCCTTGAGCTTGGAGGTTAATTAGCAGCAAGACAACAAACTGAAGTGACCTTTTGTTCAACTTTTAGTTTGTCACTTTCCGGTGAGCTATTAGCTTAGCTGCTTAGCTGTGCAGCTGTCTTTGCTCGGGCCACGTACGGAGGTGGATTTAGGGTCGACCTTTTAGTCGTTTGGTCTCTAGCCAAGCGGATTCTGTGGCAGGGAGTTCATCACGCTTAGCCATTAGCTTAGCTAATTAGCTCTACAGCTGTTCATGCTTTGGCTTCCACTGGTCGTTCAGTAGCGCACTATGAGGGCAAGAACAACATGGTTCATGTGGTCATGATCTTATATTTCTGGCTTTTGTTATGGATATTCTTGGCCTTGTTAGAATCTGATATTTTTATTGCATACATTTTCTGGGGCGAGAGAAAGACATTAATTCTAATTAGAGACTACTTACTGTACATCCCCGTTGACTCGTCTGTTCTGACTGTTTCCTCACTTTTACATTCAACCCGCAGCTAAATTACGTTTATAGCAGAACATCATCTCCACATGAATAATAGAGTAGTGGAACAGTGGCCAAAACATGCCTTAAACCCTGTTTCTCAGAGACTTTGTCACTATTTGTGCTAAACTTGGATCTTCCTTTGTACACAGTGAGGTCTGGAGTAAAAAGGGGGAAATGTGTGCTACGTATTAAATAAATGTAGCCCTACACTCCGCCCACATCACCCTACACTCCGCCCACATTTCCCTGCAACCCGCCCACGTCACCATACACCCGCCCACATCACCCTACACCCCACCCATATCGCCCTACACCTCACCCATATCACCCTACACGCTGCCCACATCAACCTACACGCCGCCCACATTTCCCTGCACCCCACCCACGTAACCATACACCCCGCCCACATCACCCTACACACATATCACCCTACACTCCTACCACATCAACCTACACCCTGCCCACATCTCCCTGCACCCCGCCCATGTCACCATACACCCCGCCCACATCACCCTACACACATATCACCCTACACTCCTACCACATCAACCTACACCCTGCCCACATCTCCCTGCACCCCGCCCATGTCACCATACACCCCGCCCACATCACCCTACACACATATCACCCTACACTCCTACCACATCAACCTACACCCTGCCCACATCTCCCTGCACCCCGCCCATGTAACCATACACCCCGCCCATGTCACCATACACCCCGCCCACATCACCCTACACACATATCACCCTACACTCCTACCACATCAACCTACACCCTGCCCACATCTCCCTGCACCCCGCCCATGTAACCATACACCCCGCCCATGTCACCATACACCCCGCCCACATCACCCTACACACATATCCCCCTACACTCCTACCACATCAACCTACACCCTGCCCACATCTCCCTGCACCCCGCCCATGTAACCATACACCCCGCCCATGTCACCATGTCACCATGTCACGTCTTCCTGCAACCCGCCCACGTCACCATACACTCCACCCATATCACATTACACCTTGCCCACGTCACCATACACCCCTACACATAATCCAGATGTGCAGACACTGCTGGAGATATCAGTTATCATTCCCATGTTGCTCATGACTCACTACACTTTTTTTTGTCTTTGATTTCTGTCTGCATCGTTCATCGTAATTAGACACTTAGTTTTGGAGGCTGAAAATCAGTGGTGCTGAACAGTTACTTACATTTGATATCATCTGCCTGGATTCCAGCTTCGGCTTGAACACAGTTGCTTCAGGAAGTTCAGGAAAAACAGATACCGTGCGTTAAACATGTGTCCGCTTGTGTTAGTGTTTTATAGTGTAACTGTTGTGAATGTGCTAACAGGCCTGAGCCTCTGATTTACTGTAAAGGAAACGCACAGCTTCATTTTCCACATCAGGAACTATTAATAACGTGGATTATTTTATTTTAATTACTCTTTTCTGGAACTGGAACACTGGCACAGCTGCAGATGTAAGCAAAAAAACAAGCTGAAGCGTATGAAGGAGCGAAGCTGGGGCTCAATTCATCTTATACCAGAATCTAAAGTACAAACAATAAGGTTCCAGTACAGTACCTTTGGTGCTTGGACACCTTTGAGAGGACAAGCAATAGACCAGTTTGGAAAAAAGAACTTAGTCTAAAACAGCTTGTTATATATATTATTACTTTCTAGTTTGCATCTTCCAGGATGTAACTGATTTCATATACGTTATTTCTATTTTACAGATCATATTTTTGGACCTGAACAGCTTACAGTCTTATAAAATAAAACCACATTCATACCAGAATTCTGTACAGACTGGTCAGAAGGGAGATCAGAAGACCACACACCATGCACAAGACAACGTATCTGACCTGGGTTCTCCAAAAAGCATCTTTCAACAATCATTTTTAGTCAATATTAAAAATAAATAATAAATAAAAAAAACAGTAGTTGTACTGAAATCAGAAGTTCAGAATTTTCCTGTAACTGTTTTGTTTAGTGTCTATGAGGATCGAAGGGTTAAAAAAAACTCCAAGATTTAGACCACACCTGCTCCAGGATTAAATCTGACATACAGCTAAAAATATGAATCTGAATATAGAAATCTGGAGCAGTGAACAGACTCGGATGCAGGTAATGACACGTTTTAAGAAGCTCTGTTCTACACGACTCGATCTTTTGTCACGTTTTGTTTGTTTGTTTTTCAGCGTAACTACTGAATTTAATTTTTTTTTTGCCATGGCATTTAACATCATGACACTTGTTCAATTAAATAAAGTTAAGCTGTTTAATGAGCTATCTAAAAGTTCTACTGGTGAGAAGCCATTATCTGTTGATTTCTTCAGAATTACTCCCAAACTGAGCGAGGGCAATTGATCTCCGAGAACTGACGCACACTTTCTAGTGATTCTCAGCCTATAATTGTTGCTCATCCAATCTTCAGCCTCGTTAATGACTCCCACCTTATAGCACTCTGACTTCCTCAAATAAATCACACCAGTAACGTAAATCTCAACACTGTCATTTCGTCTGTTACGCGTTCGAGAGGGAGAAGTGAAGGAAAAATACTACATTATATCCCGTTTTTTTTCATTTCTGTTTTTAATTTCAGACAGAACTCATCATTCACCGCAAGAAATGCAGTTGGAAGTTGACCAGTTTGGAAAAACCTGAAACACCCAGTGAAATCACAGCTGATGATCGAAGATGGATTTTAAGCAAAGTAAAGAAATAAATAAAGCGAGGTTCAAATCATCTTTCAAGACGAAGCAACAAAATGGACGTTCGGTTACATCATTCTCAAATGCATGACAAAAAGGATTTAGTGAAAACCGCTCATAAGTCATGGCTGCTGGCACGAGGTATTACAGAAGAAGGTGATTTCTTCTCTCTCTCTCTCTCTCTCTCTCTCTCTCTCTCTCTCTCTCTCTCTCTCTCTCTCTTTCTCTCTCTCTCTCTCTTTCTTTTTTAAAAACCAGTCAATACATGACTGATATGCATGGCTTGCTTTTGTAATTGTCTTGGTGCGTTGGGCCCAGTGACAGACACGGCCATCTTTGCATGCGCTAAAATGGCTCTCGCAGTGAATTATCACTTCGAGCTCAGCCACGGACACGTCCTCGTTCCTTGGAGAGCATATCGCAGCCAAATCATCCTCACTAACACAGACACCAAGCGATCTGAGGCAGGGTTCACGGCAGATGCAGATGCCCGAGAAGGTGTTTGTTATACACAGTGTCACATTAGACAGATGGCTTTGTTAACAGTTTTACAAAAAAAAGAATGATTATTATTATTATTATTATTATTATTATTATTATTATTATTATTATTATTATTATTATAATTATTATTATTCACGGTTATGGCTGATTTAGAAATTCTCAATAATTATCACATGATCAAAAAAACCCATTAAATCTAAGCCGTATTCCCTCTGAACTTGATTCTTCCCAGACACTGAGATAATAGAGATAATACCCTTGGTGATGTTCTCCTCGTGTCCTGCATCAGGTGAACAGGATCCTGGCTAGAAGATCTAACGTAGTAACGTTAGTGTACTTTTACTGGACTCAATATGTATTCTAGGAATTATACAATAAATGGTGGTCTGGTGAGCGTGTGTGTGTGTGTGTGTGTGTAGTCCCCAGAACACAATTTACCTTTATAAGTAATATATCCAGCTTAGCTGACCAAATGTGGGTTTTGCTTTAAATGTTGTAGCATTCAGATGTACCCATGGTGGAATCAGACTCATTCTGTTTACAAGAAAGAACTTTATTTATCTACGTTTCCAAGGTGTCACCTTCAAAACAGTCCCCTTATACAGAAAAACAGTGCTCCAGTGTTCTTCTGGAATGTGTCTTGGAAGTCTTTTCGAAGCGTGTCGAGTATCTTCTGCGATTCACGCTGGATCTCAGCAACAGTGTCAAAACAGCAAACTGGATCATCTTCAGGAAGAGGGCGAAGTCCGCAGTAGTGTGGGTGTGGAAGTGAGATCCTGTGGATTTTTCTCCGATGATCATCATGCACGAGTTGCTAAATGGTTTCGACATTTTCAGGGGTTGAGCTCGTCGAAGGTCTTCCTGATCTTTCATTGTATTCCAGCGATGTTCTTCCGCTCTTGAAGCTCGTGTGCTGCTCGAAACACCTCGAAAGACTCGTGGTATCATCGCCGTATGTCAAATGTACGTCACGTCTCTGTGGCAGATTTGCCCGATTTTACGCAGAATTTCACGTTTGCTCTTTGTTCTAACTCACTGTCCGTGATAAAAGAACTGTAGCTTCCTGCTAAAAATGTCCTCAAACGTGAGCAGTTCAGTAGCCAAGCAGAGCTATTGATCAGTACACTGGAGATTTTAATGGAGCAATGGCCAATTCCAGGTCATGTTTACCTGCTGCTTCACAGATCCAAGCTCCAGGTGTTCAATAGTAAAAACCCATGTAAAACGACCTCCAGCTTCCTGCTCTGCTATGTTTCCTTCCAGAATAATTACTGTAAGTGAATTGGGACGGTTCCTTCAGCGTTTCCTGGATCGGCTCCTCGATGCAGACCAGGACGGTGCAGTAGCTGAAGTTAAACGAATAAACAAATAAGCTCTAAATATGAGCTGATTCTAGAATTGTTCAGATGCTGTAAAAACATTTTTCATCGCCCCACCATTTAGAATAATCAGCAGGATTTCACACACAGTGAAGTGAATGGATTTCAGCGACGCTAATCCTGTTTCTGATACGTCTTATATTTCAGACCAATGAGTTTCTGAACTGTGTAAAAATTTGCAGCTTCGTGGATTAACAGCAGATCTAATTGGATTCAGTGTAATGTCTACTTTTAGCTGATTTAAATGTCAGAGGCGGTTTAGGGAAAAGGGACCAGTGTGTATTAATGACCTCATTTGTTGAACTCTGATCCTGGGAGGTTACTGCGTGGGATCTTTGGGGCGTAATTAATTTACCGTTGCCCCTAATGGGTAAAAAAAATTGAAGAAATTTCTTCTGGTAATGTCTGTGACCTGAACCACCTCAGAATAGGACAGAAAACAAGGTGACACCAGAATTATAGTGTGGAAATGAAATCTAACACCAGGCTGGTAGATCAGGAAGTTCTGCTGTCTTTAATGAGATACGGAAACGATTTACATCATGGTGTAGATGTTAATATAATACATACGCCACATGTAACAGGAAGTGGCTAGAATCTCTGCTGCTACTCTACAGGAAGTTAACTGTATGTAATAGCTCCAGTTCCTTTGCGAGCCCCTGATGCTTCTCCGAGTCCGAGCTTGTTGTTTAGGGGCGTCCATTTGGAAATATCCTTTCCCAAGTCAAATCTCAGAAGCCTCCTGCTGTCGAAACAACCTTCTGCTAAATGGCAGCTGTGAGCGGCTCTGAGGTGCTGGAGGTACCGGTGTCGCTCCTGAGCATGAAGACAGAAAGCCAGAAGAGCAAAATAAACCCGAGTGACCTTCAGGGATCTGCGTGATGCAAAGTCATTTTGTGGAGATTACGGTTTATTTTCTCTCATTACACCCGATCGTGCAACTCTCACCTGAAGATCTTATGGAATCCTCCAAGCCCATGGAGACGCCAGGACATCGTTTGGATGTTAAATTGACGAGTGAATCAGAAGAGTATTGCACTATTAATTATTAATATCCTATTGTCACAGAGGGGAAGGAAAAAAAACGAGACACTTTCAAACAAGCCAAGTGAATTAAAGTGTGTGTGTGTGTGTGTGTGTGTGTTTGCAACAAAGGGCTGGAGAAGTGAGAGGAATATCAATAAGAGCCCATGTTTCTGCTCATGGACTCCAGCTCTATGGATCACTGTTCTAATGACCTGCTGCGGTTTGGCAGTGGCTGATGAGATTGTTGAGGGAGCAGAAAACTCGCACTTCACTAATACCTGAACATTGAAGATCAAATACTGTGGGGGAAAATGAGAGAAAACATAATGAACAGCCGTCTGACGTTTACTGTGTCATTAATAAATACATCAATAAATTAGTGTGTTCTATGACATGAAGCTCCACATATGGAATATTTAGACAGAATCTTCTCTCCTTCACCTGACCTCAGTGTTCACATGATCTGTATCATTAGGATGATCAAAGCTCAGCCTGGATCACTTTCACTTTATAATGAATCATTTCATACATTCTCCTGATATTCTTTAGTACAGAACTGCAATTGGGCTGAAAATCGATTGGAAGAAATGGCCAGATGCAGAGTTTGTGCAGGTTTCAGCATCTAATCATCCCAACACCGGGGCAACAAGACACCTGCTGTACAGAGTAAAGAATTACCTCCAGATCTGCTAATTAATTACCCCCCCCCCCCACCCCCTCCTCTACTGAGTTCAGTAGTCCCCCCCCCTTGTACTGAGTTCAGTAGATCAGTAGTTAGTAGTGTATATTATCTGATTACAGCAGTAAATTATTTCCTAATATAATTTGTATGTATTACACCATGAAATCCTCTAATTACAGATCATTAATCAGCTTCTAATCACCAACTTCATCTGTTTACATCACTGTTACCTCATTACACTATTTACATTTACAGCTTTTAGCCGACGCCCTGATCCACAGTGACCTACAGAGATCTCATTTACACACCTGAGCAGGTGAGGGTTCGGGGCCTCACTCAGGGGCCTACAGCTCTCATCCACACACCAGTGCAGGTGAGGGTTAAGGGCCTCACTCAGGGGCCTATAGCTCTCATCTACACACCTAAACAGGTGATGGTTCGGGGCCTAACTCAGGGGCCCTGCACCTCTCATTTACACACCTGAGCCGTTGAGGGTTAAGGGCCTCATTCAGGGGCGTACAGCTCTCATCTACACACCTGAGCAGATGATGGTTCGGGGCCTAATTTAGGGGCCCTGCACCTCTCATTTACACACCTGAGCAGATGAGGGTTAAGGGCCTCACTCAGGGGCCCTGCAGCATCAATTTGATAGTGCTGGGATTTGAAGTCATGACATTAGACTCAGAAAGCTATTGTTTCAGGTACGGAGCCACAATTTCCCTCCAAATATCCAAATTAACTTTAATTAATTACCAATTATAATGAAATAAAATTGAATAATTAGCTAAAGTCGCTCGCTAATCCCTGAACTAGCGCCTGAGATGTGACGAGATGTGGCAGGAAATATTGCGGTTGATTATTGTTCAAAATCTCCTGCTTTTGCTCCACCAGATGCTCCTGTGAGACTTCAGTTTCACTGAACACACACACACACACACACACACACACACACACACACACACACACACACACACACACGTTTCATTTTTAATCTGACACAAGTCCTAATCTGAGACAGGAAACGAGCGATTTGAAGGTGCGATAAAGAAAAATGTCAATCAGATATGAAGTGTGTGTGTGTGTGTGTGTGTGTGTGTGTGTGTGTGTGTGTGTGTGTGTGTGTGTTCAGATACTTAAGTATCACTCTCAATATTTGACACTTTTGCGATAACATGCGTTATGGCAGATCGATGATATGACCTGCCTGTCATGTATCAGCTTTTTATCAGTGTGTGTGTGTGTGTGTGTGTGTGTGTGTGTGTGTGTGTGTGTGTGTGTGTGTGTGTGGAGAACATGGAACTTTTTCACATTAAGGTTGAAGGGCATTTAAGCTTCTCTGTTCTTCCGAGCAGATTTGTGTTTTGCCGTGAGTGTGACTAAATCACCCAGATGGGACGTGTGTGTGTGTGTGTGTGTGTGTGTGTGTGTGTGTGTGTGTGTGTGTGTGTGTGTGGATAAATAGAGACACTGTATGAGGAACTGAAGGCATGATGGAATATCATGGCTAATGTTGTGAATCATTACACGAGGCCCAGAGAGAAATTCAACAATTGTGTGTGTGTGTGTGTGTGTGTGTGTGTGTGTGTGTGTGTGTGTGTGTGTTGTACTTTACATTATAAAGATGCTGAATTTGCCCTGGGACTTTGATTTGAGTGCATCATCTTCAGGAAGCTTTTTAATTGTACTTTAATATCAGTGCTGTGGAATAAACAAAGCTCTGCAGTCTGAGGGACGCCGGGGGACTCGGATAAACACATACAGCAGAGTTTTAATGCGAGTGGATCCTCCTCACACACACACACACACACACACACACACACACACACACACACACACATCAGCAGAAGTTGGTTTGAGGGACTGCGGGACAGTGTGTGCTGGTGTGCAGGAGCTGCAGTGAGAATCTTCAGCATCAGGCACCTTCATGTTTATTCACTGTCAGTAATCTTTGTGATCTGAAGACCTGAGATGAACTTCTTTTTTTGGGCTCCTAGGACTCTTTAAAAACATAATGCTCTGTAATTTCATCTGAAACAGCCAAAGAGAAAAACTCCTTCTGCTCAAATGAAACTGGGTCGAAGTCAATTAATCAATAAAATCATTCTGCATATGCATAAATATATAAATAAATATATAGAAAATAAGTCACTACTGGTGACAAATGTATAGACACTAAACTTCTACATTTCAACTTTAGAACTTCTTTATTTCTGTAAAGCTGTTTAGAGACACTACATAATTAAAACTGAATTAATACATATATATAAAATACATTTATAATAATTAATATTTATAAATAAGTTATAAAGTGGTCTCTTTACAGACACAGCAGGAGCTCTCGCATTAAACCCTCACCTGGGATCATCTACATCCTATCCAGTGGATCTTTTTGTCACTCAGAGTCTTGGAATGCATCCAGTACAACTGAGGAACCTAATGAGGCACTTGTGAGTGATCCATAATGACGATGTTGGATTTTAGTACAAGTGATACAAAGTCTGGTTCCAGATCGGACTGAGGAGGAGGAGGAGGAGGAGGAGGAAGTGTCTGTAAACAAATCGAAGACCGTGGCAGTGTGGATTAGTGGCTCAGCCCCGTCACTCAGAACAACATCTCCTAATGACCTTCATCTCACTGCTCTTGGTTGCTACTCCTTAAAACAGGAAATAATGAGCAAAAATGGGAAAAGTTTTCAGATTTTTGTGCTGCATTCATTCATGAAGATTGGAATAATTTCAGACGTGTGCGTGCTGAGGTTCAATAAGAGAATATGACTGGATACGGATCAGTTCAGCCATATGGAGTTTATTCCGTTGACTACTTTTCAACTGTAAAAGTCTCCGAACCTGATCACATGCATTACAATTATCAAATTTATACTGGAAATTAATTTGCACATTTTATTTTTGTAAAAACTCCTTCTTTTCCTCTATAATATCTCCAGTGAATTCTGTCTTTTAAAACTTCAGGTTTAATATATGACAAATTTTTTATTTCTTCCACAACAACTAATGATACTAAATCTCCCCATGAGAAAGTTTTAGAAACAACACTTTCATAGAAGTGACCTTTCCTGCAGTCGTCCAGCGACCTGGTCGGCGCTGCGGTCCGATTCCACACAATTAACTCGGTTTCCTCTGACATACAGGACCTCGGACAGTGCCCTAGTGCACCTGACGCAGGTCCAGAGATCTGCAATAAAATATACTGAACAGCAACATTTATTTTTTATATCCAACTATTTGGCGGATTTTGTCCTGCTGTGTGTTGCAGTTCAGGGTGGAAGGGCAGGTGTAGTGTTCAGGACCCAGGTGTAAGGGTCAGGTTTCAACGCTGTGGGCTGTAAATATTTCACATTACAGGTCCACTGGGTTAATTGGACCGGAGCACATCTGTTCAAAACGCTATCATATAGCGAGGTTTTATCAAAATAAAATAAATAAAAAACAGGCAGCCATTTACAGGGAAAAGAGCTAATCAATGAAATGGGTTCAACAGTGTGTCAGCGTGAACTTCCAGGTGAAATGATGCTCAATCAATGCATCTGACATCAGAGTGGCAGAATATGGAACTGACAGGAATATGGACATTCAGCAGCGATAAACTGAACTCCATCTGCAGGAAGTTGTGCCTGAAAATAAACATGAATTTATACCCAGGCGAGATGCAGGGCTGTGAATTTACATTTACACCATTGTTTTTCCAGACGGCCAAATCCAAAACAGCTCAGAGGCCCAGGAGTGGCAGCTTGATGTGTTTGAGATTTGAACTCATGACCTTCAGATCTGAAGTCTGAAGCCTAAAACCAGTGTGTCCAATCTTTTCTGCAAAGAGCCGGTGTGAGTGCAGGTTTTCATTTCAACCGAACTGCACCGGATTCCACCTGAAAACCTGCATCCACACGCCTCTTAGCGGAAAAAACTGGACACCACTGCCTTATCCACTAATCTCCTACCTCCCAGATGTTAGCTTAGGACGGTACAGAAAATACCTGAAGCTTCCAGCACACAAACGTGTGATTTATAGGGCTTTCATGTGGGTTTAGTCTGAAACAGAGCACAGCTCACATGGAGAACTGGTAATGTGAAAGCCATCACATGGACCAGGAAGCATTTGGTAGACAATCTTACTGAACAGTTAAGAGCCAAGGGCTTGGTGGTGCTGGGTTTTGAGCTCCTGACCTTCCGATCCAAAGCCTAATGCCTTATCCACATGACACATGAATGTACAGAGTGAATGTCCGTATCCATCCTACAAACAGCGCTTCCTCTCAATCCTTTTTTGTGACCAAGTTTGATTTGTTTCACTTTCAGGCTTTGAAAAAAAAAGGAAAAAGAAAAATGCATAAATATTGCAAGGCTTCAGTCAAACTCTTCCGAAACGTAGGGAATAGTCGAGGCAGAGCTCGAAGGCTGTGATAAGATGTCAAGTCTGCGAGAGGAGAAGTGTTCAGGAGATAAATGCATATTCATGCGGCGTCGCTGCGATCAGGAATCAGGAAACACTTCCTGTGTCTAGTCGACATGGTGGCAGTGGTCAGAGCTCGGCCCGTCTCCACGCTCGTATCACTGTGATGAGAGATGAAGTGAGATCGCCCAGCCGGAACTAACAGACAGCCCGAGTCTAGAGCTCAGAGCTGCCAATGCAACACACACACACACACACACACACACACACACACACACACACACACACACACACACACACACACACACACACACACTTATCCTTCTAGCACCTTCTTTATAATGTTTACACATTTCTATGGTTGGATTTCCAGTTTTGATCCATTAAAATTGGTCATTTTTGACCCATCCGAAAAAAACGATCGTGTTTTTTAAACATTATTTTAAATTTTCTTTACCGAATGGCCTCGAGATAAACACATCCACACACTCCTTATCCTTCTGCTCGTAATTCTTCAGCAGCTGCTTAGATTAGAGTGTGTACATCAATCTCAGGTTGAAAAAAAAAACATCCCAGCACTTCATTTCTCCTTCTCCAACATGCCTCGACTGCACGAGATTGCACGAGGATGTGGTTATTTCTGCTCAAGTAGATCCTTTGCTCTGATATTTGACTCAAGTATGCTGTAGGACACTCTTCATCACCACGTCTCAATCCTCCTTCTCAATCATCTGCCTCCCTGGGAGACTCGCTGGTTTCCCCGAGCATGGGCCTGCTGAGAGCCCGGCGGTGTGCCAGCAATCAGAACACTCTTCATCTGGACTCTGAACTCAATCTGTCTTTTTTTATTTTACAGAAAGGCAACAGAACTGATGACCTGCTATTTGACACGTTTGAAGGCTTTCGTATTGCGTAGGATGAAGGATGGATGACATAAACTTCACAAAGACTAAACTTGTAAAATGAAAATATTAGAATTGAGAGTTTGGAGTATGTATGGGAGAACTTACCCAAAAAGGGAAAAAAGTACTTTGGGGAAATATGATTTTTTTTCTGCCAATAACATCTGAAATAAAAAACCTGGAGTTATTCAGTTATAGGAAATGAATCAAACCTGAAGTATTCCTCTTCTTCTCCTCCTCCATGCCATCGTTCTAGACACAATCACAGCTTCTCTTTAACTAACAAACATCACACATTTTCAATTTGGAAATTTGTCCGTCTTGTAAATTTATAGCTTTACCTTAATGTTAGAACGTTCTAAGACTCCTTCCAAAAACTCCAGATGCTTTTGTGAAAATGTTGTGGTATTGTGTAGTATTTTAATTTTGTGTAGGAGGTGTGTATTAGATAAAGCGATTGGTAAATATTAAGGGAAAAAGAAAGGAAGGTCACATGTACTTCACAGAACAATGAAATTCTTTGCATTTCCCAGTGATGTTAAGAATCTGGGGTCAGAACACAGAGTCAGCAATAATACAGCGCCCCTGGAGCACAGAAGGTTAAGGGCCTTACTTAAGGGCCCCAAGAGTGGCAGCTTCGGCAATACTTGGACCATAACCTCCTGCCCTTCTGATCAGTAATCCAGAGCCTTCACCACTAAGCTTCCACCTCCTTCTTTATTATAATACACATTCAGAAATACATTTCTGTCAGTTACACCTGAATTTAGAAAACTCGACATTTTGAGATTCAAAAGATTCAAAAGTCATTTATTCATATGTACCATAATTCAACAGCACACACACCCTTGGAGCATTCTGCAAGTCCCGGGGTCTCCATGACCCAACCTTCTCTCCACTCAAATTCACTTCCAGGACATGCTCTCTGGGAGAGGTGCAATCATTTGATTCAGCCCAGCGAGGGGATATAATCTTAATTAATTTCACTATGTTATTTAATTAAAAACCTGGCTGATGAGCGAAATAAATCTGCTGATGGTAATTATTTGTGAATGGTCTTGTGAGCAGATTTGGGTGAAGAACGACTCAGCAGCAAGTGAAGAACAGTGGATTTTTTTGTGTGTTTTTTAGTTAGTTTAGTTTTTTTGGTCTTTATCCTGCCTGGAGGCTTAACACAATTTGGTTTTAATGCTTTTGAAATGAGGGTGTTACAGTGAAGAAATCAATAGCGACCTCTAAATAAAAGAGTGGCACCAAAAAAATGAGCACCTGTGAAAGAAAAACTGAAAAAAAGAAAACGATGAGAATAAGCAAGAAGGTAATGGACCATGAAGGTATTTGTTTTTTTTTCCTGTTTCATATATTTTCACGTTTGATTCGTCTGCTTCAGCAAACACCAACAGTCATCTAATCAGGTATCCAGGGACTTTTTCTGAAGGAGGTCGTGTGTCACAATTTCTTCCGGAATGAAATTATGTAAGTCCATGCTTCTATTCCAGTGTATTTTTTTCAGGATTCCACTAAATCCAGAGTTTATTTCAGGAACATGAGGCAGAACTACATCATGGATCAGATGCCTGTACAAACATACTACAAATTCACACACGCTTCCTGAATGGCAAAATGAAACCCTGAAAGAACCCTGAGAGAACCCAAATGAAGAGAAAAGACATATGCTATGTTACTGGAGCTTCAGAGGGATTCATATAGATGTAAAGCAGTGAACCGTGTTGTTCCCTCAAGTCTAAGACCATTGTGAAAAAAGCATAAAAATAACGCATGAGGAACACTTGTCTGACCTTCTGGTAGAACCTGGAGTTCCACAACAAAATATTATCAATTGGTGACCCTCTTAATAAAACCTTCATAGGGACCTTTCAGGATAATGGGATCTGCTTATGGTGCTACAAACCAGTCCTGGTGTCTGCGCTGTGGCAGTTTGTCTGAAGCTTTGCAGTTAATTGCTCATGACCGAGTTTTGGTTCTTCATATTCAGCCGCTGCTCCCAAATGCCAGAGTATAAATGATGCGTCAGCGCAGAAACAAAGTAATATGTCTGTGTTTGACCTCCGTGATCTCGAGTCTGCTGCGTCTGCTCTGGGTCTTTCGCTTGTCAGGAAAAAAGTACAGATGTCTTTCTTCTTACAAGAACTCGTCCAATCAGGCGTGCTGCATGAATAAACCTCTATAAATATCATCACACCACCCTGCTGCTGATTAGTTTCCTGTAACAGCACATCGTGTCGTGTTTTATTCCTCACATCAACACTCAGGTGTCTACAGGGAAGAGTTTAATTCCCAATCATGTCTCATTTACAGACGCGGATGCTTGATGACGGCGCTTTCGAGCAGGTGCCTTTATTCTATTATCCATGCGTTTGATTTATGAAAAATTACCGCGCGGATGTGTACGAAGGAGCAATCGGATTAGCTCGTGCCTTCTGATGCAAGACTTCTATTGTCCTCGATCCGAACGCGGTTTCCGAAAAAGTGTTGCCGCTCTCCTGCATGTAATGAGGATCGTTATCCCACGATGCATTTGGGGAAACGGAGGCCTGATTTGTTCTTGTTGCATATTTTAGCCGTGGCTTTTAGCCGTGGTCCCGCAGGCATAGCTTTTTTCGTCAATTACGCAGAGGAAATGACTGGTTTGATTGTATCAGGCACGGTGCGGATGCGGCGCCTGGGTGTTGCATGCTGGGAAGGAGAGCGGAGCAGTGTTCCGTTACTCGTTCCCCCGACGGACTCGGCTGCTCCAATTCACCTCCTCCCTTCTCCACTTTCCCTGCAGCCAGCCAGAAAATCGAGGCAGGACAGAAATATCAGGTGGAATTTTATCACAGCGTGACAACACATTTGATTAGCGTGACATTGATTAAACCCTCTCCTCATATTTCCATGACTTTGCAAAACCACAAAGCGCTGATTCAGCACGTTGGACTTCTGTCGCAGGGGTTTCCATCGTAGCCTTCCAAACTGCACAATGTCCTTGGCCACTAATAGTCAGTGTTCAAAGTGCAGATGAAAATGTTTCTGTGGTCACACCATGTTTCTGAAAGGCTGCTATGAGAACACGGATCCCAGCAGCAGTATGAGAGGTGTTTACTCTTCAACTAGCTTCCATCATTATCTTCTTCCTTCCTCCTTCATCCAATCCATTGTAGTGCAGACCTTCAGCCTGAACATTCCACTGCATCAGTTTATGAAATCCAACTGGACTTGGTTAAAAGCTGGCCAGAGCGAGCGGCTCTGTCAGGAAACCTGAACTTGACCGAACTGCCATTTTCCAGCAAATGGAGACCTTTAATTCTACAAATTCCTGGGATTCGACCAACAAAATCACTCATCTGCAATTTCTCATAAGCGAGCGTTTCTTAAGCTCAGACGTACCGAGCGGCTCCACTGGAAGACACCCACAGGTCAGGACTCGGACACGCAGCTCGGAGATTTGTGGATCTGGAATGTGACACAGATCCCAGTCATAATACCACCATGATTAAGAGTAATGCGTCAAGTCCAGGCAGAACCCACCACGGACGCTTCTAGGACAAAGATGGTTTGTTTAGAGGAGTGGACAGAGAGAATTACTTCCATGGGGTTAGGATTATTACATTACTATTTTGTCTGGTATCTGGAATTCTTTTCTTTAAAAATCGTTAAAGAAGTAATAGAATGTGAGTGACAGCAGAAAGATTACTGCAGAGTCCTGAGAGTTAGCAGCTGAGCGTTAGAACTTCTCTGACTAGCAAAACATTCACGAACCTACGTCAAAAAAAAACGTTTACAGACGTGCAAATAATCAACGACACAAAGGTGTGATTTGGTGATGTGTGTTTGTCCGTTTATAGTTACTTTAATTGTTTTGTGAAAAGTTATTTTTTAAGAGCCGCTATAAACCGGCGTTTCGTCATCTGGATCTTGCATTAAATATTAATATTTTATATTCATTACGGTTATTACTATAGAAATGATTCATGAATATAAAGATTCTCGTCCAATCAGAATCAAGAATTTAATGACATTATGGAACAAATTACTCCATGTTCAGATTGTTGGTTCTGCCTTTGTCTGTACAGATGTTTTTAAATACCATGCAACATCATTATTAAACTAGTTTGTATGCTTGTATATTACAATTCCCAGTGTTTAAATATAAAATACGATCGCGGTCTCAGTTTGAAGTCTCATGATCCTTTTCAGTATGTAATTTTATCTTGTTTAAACGCAGCCAAGTTCGGTTCCGCAAATAACCCTGGTTTCTCAAATAATTCCTGACATTAAATCTTTCCACAAAAGAGACAAAAGTCTGGATGGCCCCGAGTTCCCCATGAGCATGTTCTGGCTCCTTTCAGTTGAATAGATCATGAAAAGATTCAGAACAGATTGAATCCTGCTGTGTGTTGTGGTCTGAGCCACGTCCATGCCATATTTCTGTAGTTTTATTACTTAATGCTACAGAAGTCGCATTAACACACGTTTTGCTGAGTCGTTCCTGAAACTTTCTTTCCCAAACTGCTAGCACAAACCTGGAGGCACACCAAACCTGTTCCAACATGGCAGCTCCATGAAGATCTGCTTTACATGAGTTTGGATGCGTGTGGAAGATCTCCTGCTATAAAGCTCCAACATTATTGAACACCTATTGGGATGAATTGGAACATCACCCCAGGCCTCCTCACCTCATAGCTAGAATAAAATCTCCATTAAATCTAATGAAACATCTTCCCAGAAGAGTGGAGCTTATTGTAAGCGTAAATGGGGAATAAATGTGCAGATGTCCACAAACCTTCATCTTAATAGCGTCATTTTCAGCTACACAACTGATATAAAAGTCACTAAAACACCACTTTAAACAAACGTAAAGCAATTCAGCAGAAATAACCGTACTTCTGCCTCTAACAGAAATACGTTTTTGCTAGCTGCTTAATGCTAATGTTAAGCTAGCGCACTAGCACAGTTTGCTATAATATATATTTGTATGATGTTTGTTGGTTTTTATTGCTTTTCTGTCCTTTAATTTCACTTTGTGTAGCACCCGCAAAGAACAACATTTATAATCAGTTTTGTTTGTATTTACAGTAATATCGCTGTACATGCTACGTGTGTGTGTGTGTGTGTGTGTGTGTGTGTGTGTGTGTGTGTGTGTGTGTGTGTGTGTGTGTGTGATAAAACTCCCATGAGCATGCAGCATGAGGTTTTGAAAAGTGATGATGAGACACTTCTACACCAGATAATATATATATAAATATACATATGCATAAGCAATAAACAAGTTAGCATGTAGAACCTTCTGAGTTCATGACCGTATTGTGATAAAACACACACACACACACACACACACACACACACACACACACACACACACACACACACACACACACCTGTACCTCTAAACACCTGTTCAATAGAAACTCACGTAATTGAAACAAATATACAGACAGCAATCTCCTACTGTAGTTTATTTCTAGTGATGATTTTCTCCTGGCCTCCTCCACACCTCCTCCTCCTCTTCCTCATCTCCTCACTCACCTGGTGTGAGGTCATCATCTGCTCCCAGGGTTCACCTGCCCTCCGAGCAGCCGCCCGCCCGGCGCCGCTGTGTGCGATAATGATGAGTTCTGTGTGTGGGAGGAGAAGATGGGGTTCAATGGTGCTGGGGTCACATCTGGGGGTGACACAGGAGGGAGATGGAGATGGCAGGAGATGCACAGGTGTGAGAGGAACCGTGCCAAGCAGTCTGCATGCGTTCAGAGATCCACTGATAATGCTCCTGTGTCCTTTAATTAGGAGAGTAAGTTAATGGGGTCGAGGAGATGAGCAGGTGATCAGCAAAGTGTTCAGAGGGCAAAAAGTTTCGATGAAGGTCTGAATGGAGATGGAAATGACACGTGGTGAAAATCCAGACTGGAAAGCGAGAACATGATCCTGATGAAAGCTCAATAAAAGTGTTTATGGACTGTCACTGAGCAGCCGAAGCTCAACAGCATGGACACTGATGATCATCTGATTTTCAGCAAGTTATTTATTATTAACAATATCTGCAAAAGATCCAGATTTGGGATGAACCTGTCTGGAGAGCTTGTAGAGAGCTTCAGGGATCATGGAATTAGATAGAGGATGTAGTTGTGTATGTTATGGTGGTAGGAATGATCACAAAACATGTATATAATATGAGTTTTATGTAATTAGTTGTAATTCGTTCGTGGTGCATTTCTACATCCTGCATGAACAGAGCTGAAGCACCGAGTCTCAACACTGATTTATATTTTATTGATGAATTTTAACTCCAAATCAGAAAAAACTCAGTCTCACATCTCATGTTGCATAAATTTTACACAGCAACAATAGAAGAAGAAAAGCATGGATGATGTGGAAACTGAGACACAGCAGGCTGGAGGTCTGTTGGAAAGTGATACCAGCAGCTCAGACCTCTCGAAACATCACAAAGTTATTAGTGATGTTTGGAACTCAAACACAAAATATATGAGCTAAGTGAGTCTGGATTCTTCTCCACACTGGTAGAACTTCACGCTGAGATGAACTCAGTGACAGGAAGGCGGTTACGGTGTTACGCTGTAAACATGACTCTTTCAGCATCTCTACATGTCTGAAAGAATGAGTGGAATTTGACGTTCTGAACAGGAACATTGGGTCTGAACTACTGATTGATGTGTTGGTTAGAAACAAGTCTATACAACTGCATTAGATTTTCCCCCCTTTTGTTCTGTTGCAGTATAATCTAACATTCAAATATTTTATTTAATATATAAAAATATTTGTATAAATATGGAAAACCATTTATGTAGAAAATATGTATTTATTTTAATGTAATTATTAGTTTTCTTTCTTTCTCTATTTATTTTCATTGACTTCAGATGAACTCATCATATTTAATTTATTCATAATTTCATGATCTTTAATTTTTCAGCTACAAATTTCTGCTGCATGCGACATTATTATTAATGTTAATTATTATTATTATTATTATTATTATTATTATTATTAATGTACTGCGTGTGTAAGTGCACTTTTGTGTTGAAATGTTGATTTTGTGAATTGAGTTTCAGACATGGTTCTGCAAAAAGAGAAGAATCACATTAACATCATATTAATAAAATTCACTACTGGAATTCATCAGATCTATAAAATGCATCTGTTAAAGTAAAAAAGACGACAATTTTCAAACGCTATTAGAAAAATAATTACAATTAAAAAAAATAGTTTTTATTTAATAGTTTAATTTTTTCATTCAATTTCTGCTCTCTTTTACTTTGTCCTCAGTTTGTGGAAATGGTTTTACATTTCTATACCTGCTGAACACTTCTGCACTGGTTCCTGGTTGCACATGCAGTAGGACGGAGCATTGAGGAGGAACGTTGTCCTGTGAGGTCGTCACTGTACCACACTACAGATCGTCCTGAATTATTTATTTCCTACAGAGTTGTCGGGGAAAAAACTCTTGATCCGATTGTAAATAATGAAATATTTATTGAATACATTCCTGTTTTATTCCAGAACAAAGCGTTTAAAGGACGGGAAGAAGATGGTGAGGAAGGTCATGAAAAAATGCATTTTGTTCATGCAAAATTTATTCAACAAAAAAACTACTATTTGTGTCAAATGGAGTTCTTCTAAAAAAAAAAGTAAATATATACAATTACATTTATACAAATACAATAGAAATGTTTAAAACTGTGTGTATTAAATGCTGTATAGTTCATAGCTTTGATTTTAGACATGTGATCCATGAGAATGTAAATAATTTCAGATATTTCACAGATGAAGTTCTACTGAAGACTCTCATTTAGATCAAACCAAGTGCAATAAAAGTTCTCCCATTTCTCAAAGTTCTCAGATCTTTCAGTTCTCCCAGTTTTCTGTGTTCTCCCACTTCTCTCCATGACCTAATGATTTCCAGGTGCTGTAATTAAGCCATGAGCTCAATAGGATCTGGCGTTTGTTTTCCACCTCTAATCTGCTTCAGTATTTTGGCTCAACAAGTCCGACATGACTAAAGATAATTCGGTGTTGTTCTTGGCCTCGAGTCAGCATTGATTCGTCTCGCTTTTCTCCACTCGGATCCAATCAAGTTAGATATTTCCACCTTTCCAAATCAGAAGAGAGCTGGAACATGTGGTTTTTGGATGACAGGAGAAATGGTGGGTGGAGATTATGAGCACTCAGGAGGAACATGTCTGACTTCCTGTACAGCAATACAGGGGATTTCCATTTTCTCTTACCTGTTTATTACACTCACCTGTTTCCTGTTCACACTCGTTTATTCCCGGAGCTGTGAGATTGCAGTGTGTAAGTGCTGGTTGTTTTTTCTGCTTTGGATCAGCAGTAACTATAATTTCACCTGAATTTCTGGCCACATGTTTTTATCGCACATTTAATGCTGATAAATTAATCGAATGGTGGGTAAGAACCAGCAAAGAACTGTGGCTTGTTCACCAAAATGTTGGCGTGACATCAGTGCAGGACGGATTTGAGAGAGTTGTGATGAATAGGTTATAAAGGTTTTTTTTTATATTTTATATTTATACATTTATATGCGTTTGTGTAAAGTTAATTATGCCATAACCAACTACAACATATAAATCTTGTGGTCGTCTAATTACAGGGTTTTTTTCTCTCTCTCTCGCTCTGGATGAACAAACTGCTTGTTTTTATCTCCTCTGATTTAATAGATCCTCATTCCTTCACACAGTTATTTATTATTTTATACACTTACTGACACTTAAATTGTTTATTAAATATATTCACTTCTAATAATAAGACCAGAGTGATTTTCTATTAAATGTTCTATCTTTCCTGCTGAGACGTGGAGAAGTGCAAGTTACATCTGCAGTAAAACTTTCAGTGGACGTCATGTTTATTATCTTAGATAATCATCAATCTTTATATATTTGTAAATTGTTTCATGCAAAAAAATCCTCTCCAGCACTACAGTCTCTTTATAGCGTGGTTCCACCTTCTTCTTCTGAACCTCTCTATCTTGTTCTTTTGTTTCTTTCACAACAGATAATTTCCACTTCATTCCTGAACCAGTTTGTTCTTTCAGCTTGTACAGAATCAGTAGCGTTCTCATTCAATACCAAGTCTCGTTCAGGCAGAGCTGTGTTCTTACAATTCCTTGAACCAATCACGTCCACCTCCGTCGACCAATCACGTCCACCTCCGTCGACCAATCACGTCCACCTCCGTCGACCAATCACGTCCACCTCCGTCGACAAATAACGTCCACCTCCGTCGACCAATCACGTCCACCTCCGTCGACCAATCACGTCCACCTCCGTCGACCAATCACGTCCACCTCCGTCGACCAATCACGTCCACCTCCGTCGACAAAATAACGTCCACCTCCATCGACCAATCACGTCCTCCTCCATCGACCAATCACGTCCTTCATTACAGCTGTCAACAGTTTTTTTTTTATTCATTTTTTCATTTTCCTAAAAAAATTGAAAAATAATAAATATTTTATATATATATTTTTATGAATTCACATAAGATTCTTTCACATTCAATCACTAAATAAGAACAAATTAACATGGTTACCATGGTTACATTCAAACTTGCACTTCCTCTACAGTAAATGTTTATAATGAAGCTGAAGCATTAACTACGGAGTCCATTGTTTTCTGAATGTTCTACATGTTCAGTATTATGCAGAACGTCTGCAGGCGAAATCCTTCACATTCTGATCATTACAGTCGATTCTTCTATCAGAGGAACCTGTAGGAGGTAAAAGTCACTTACTACGAGGTAGATCTGAGGTTCAGACGATTGTAATTATTCATGTGTTTTGGCAGTTGCAGTTCTTCTGTAGAGTGTGTAGAGGGCTGGTCTTTCTTCTGAATCTGTTCCTGATGGTACACTCTCTCAGAACACGGTCCTAATTAAACCCTTCACTCTCACTGATCCACACCCTTATAAATTATAACGGCACAACGCTCCACCCGATGCTCTTTTTTTAAAGGAAATTTACCAAATTCAGTGTCCAGATCTTTTACTAAACCGGTTCTGCTCTTTACATTAGTGAGTCATGAGCGTCGGTCTGAAGCTAAACATCTGGGCTCTGATTAAACAAATATCCTCTAGAAGTAAAACAATAGGAAACTGAGGTCATGTAACACAAGAGCAAAAAAATAAGCAGCTTCACAGGAAGAACTTGTATATTATTCCACACACACACACACACACACTTGTCATGCGTACCGAGGGTTTGTGAAAAATGTAATTATTGCAGACTTTTCTTCAGCTAATCCGTGTGGTGGTGATGAGAAAGCCAGAAGCATACGATAAATAATGGGATATTCCAAAAATTTCAATAATAATAATAATCATCATAAAGAGAAACATTTTCAGGTTGTAATTATGAGGTTTGAGAAATCCTGGTGACGTGCTGCTCATGCTCCCATGGAGCTGTTAACAATACAAACCGTATATATTATTTATGGTGTTATTTTCATTACATTTCCTCAAGAATGACTCATTCGGAGTTACGTGAGCGTTCCTGTGTGGAAATGTAGATTAAGGGATTAACATGAATTTATCTGGGTTGAGATTTAATGCAGAAGTTTGTACAACCTAAAATTTCCTCCTACATGTATTCCTTAATAACAATGGAAAGGGATTATTATTATTATTATGATGATGATGATGATGATGATGATGACTGGGCTCTGTGCATATTTTCACCAAATTAAAGCAAACTGAAGCGAAATAGCACTGAATGCTTTAAACCTGCAGAAAGCTGACCAGCGATTATTATATTATTGCTTGTCATCTGGTGCTTATTGTTTATTCCAAATGAAGTATAAATTGCATGTAAAATGTAGGAGTTCGTTATGTGTATCTGAGCAATTAATCAGACATACTGTACAGTGTAATGTAGGTATTTGTGTTGATTGGTGCAGTTCTACATAATTTTTCTCTTTAACAGAAGGTCTGGAGAAAATAAAACAAGTCCCTGGTTTGATGAGGAAACTGCTTGTGATTGGATGAATAGTCTGTCATGTAACTCATAAAAGGAATAACATGCAGCAGGAATTGTTCATGTTGCTGAAATTTTCGACTGTATTCTCTCTGGCCGTCCACCAACCCCGTAACACAGTGTGCTGCAGGGATGTAGGTGAGGAACAGGTTCATTACTGCTCTTTAAAATGCCACAGGAATCTTCCACCACTTCAACACCTTCTGAAGTTTGGTGCTGTAATCCCTTTCAGAGGTCATGAGGAGGTGAGGTGCAAATTAAACCTTTTGATAGCCTGTAATGTCTCCACAAGCTGCTTAGCCTCATTCACAGGGAAAAAATAACACCATTAAACCTGTTTGTCATGCGAGCTTAGGATTTCAGCGTGGCTTTTTCAGCAATGCAGGATGGAACCAGGCTCCAGAAATACCTGTGTTCATTCTGCTGTCGATCTGATTGTCTGCATGTTTTCAGCCTCTCCATCTGCTGGCTTTCACTGCCTGAAGGAGGCCTGTAACACACACACACACACACACACACACACACACACACACACACACACACACACACACACACACACACACACACATCCCTGGGCCTTTTACTTCTCTGAGCAACTGTAGTTGTGCTGATTCTGAAGCGTCTCTGTGGAATGCAAATGCAGGAGATGGAAATTTACAAACCAAAAAATGGAACAAAAGATCAGAAAAATTGCTTCTATAAAGCCACATATACAAGCAGTTCTGAATGCTGGGACTCGGACCTGTTACCATCACTGACCCATTATCACCATCGTCATTGCACACTCAGAAGGAGCACAACAGTTAAACACTCAAACAAACACTCAAACAAACAACTGACAAATTATAATAAAACATTTCTAGTTTATTTGTGGGTGTGTGTGTGTTGTGGGTGTGTTTGTTTTTGGCTGTTTGGTTGATATTTGAAAGTGTATATAAGTAGTGGCACAATGTCTGATCAGAAGGTCATGAGTTCAAATCCCAGCACCACCAAGCTGCTGCTTCTGGGCTCCTGAGAGAGACCCTCAACTGCTCAGTTGTAGAAATGTAAATCGCTCTCATGTAAATATTTGTTTCACTTCTTTAAATAAAATCAGTGCTGAATATATTCCCACACTACTGAGCTACATGACAGTATTCATAACGAGAACATCAACTGAAGAACCCAAAGGTACCTTCTGTAGTCTATAATGCAGTTGGTAATGAGTCTTGTAAAAATGTTCGAGTTGAAACAAAAGAACTCCAGAGGAATTTGTACCTACAGCGTTTCCATTTCACGATTCAAACACAGCGAAGCTCTGGACTCTTCTATAGATTCTAAACTCGGAATCTGATCCATTAATTAAAACTTGCAGTCCAGGATATGATGATGTTACTACAAGCCAACGATCAGTCGCTGAACTTTCGTACTCGATGAACAGTGTGCAGGGTGGCGCCAGTCCCGGAGGACTTCAGGACGATGTTGAGGCAGGAAGTGACACGCTGGCAACCATGTGACCGAACTGCAATAGAGTATCGGATCAGACGGAAAATGATCGGTTACATGTACGATAGTCTGCATTTGGGTTCTGATCATATCTTAAACGTAAACCAGGAAATGGAACACGCTGATGTGAAGATCTTTCGCTTGTGTAATGTGAAGTGTTCGTGGGCAGTTTAGAAGAAAACCCAAGCTCTCGGAAGCCAGATGTCTTCTCTCGGGAATGTCAAGTTTATGCAGGTTTTATTACTGCAAGCAAATGCAGTGTAAAGTGTTTGATGTTTGTGCCACAACCACCAAAGTCTATAAGGAGTCGAGTGAGCTTTTAACACACGTCTGTGGTTTGCCTGCTTGGGTCTGAGCCTCTGTTGAATAACTATTGTTCTCCCACAATGCACGTCTTCATTTTTTATAAGACTAATGGCCTTCAGGAAGAGGTCTAGCTTGAGTCTTTCCCCAACTTCACTCTCTCTTTCATCCTCTCTCTTGATTTATTTATAGCAGTTTGAAAGACTCACTTTCTGTATTCAGAGAAAAAAAGTCTCAGAATAGTGGACTATCTCTGTGTGTCCATCAGTTAAGAACCTTCCTTCAGATTCTGATTCAGATGATCCAGAAGACCCCAGAAAGCCACAAGCCTGATCTCTCGCCCCTGCATGTGCAATTCCTGGTGTAGAATAAACATGGGAATCTCAGCGAACAGGACTTCCTTTTAGTCAGGATGTTTCAAGGCTGCATGCCAAGGAAGAGCCTTGTGATGTCCGCAGAAGAAAAATCCTCCAAGGCACTAACAAAACAAACACTCCGCATCTTTTGCACATCAAGCGATAAAAGCTTGCTTCATCTGGCTGCCTTGATCTTAGGAAAGAAAGAAATGGGCGAACAAACACGGCATCGTTGTACATTTCACATGAGGGATCCTTGTTACTTTAGGAGCTCGGCTTTAAGTGCGTTTTTCAAGAACAAGCTTTTGATTTCCTCCTTTTTTCCTGCTGCACAAACTTAACAAAATGCTAATTGACCCGATTCTTTGGTTCTTTCACTCCTCGTTTCTTCAGAAGTTCCTTTTAAAAAACCCAAAGCTCCAGGACTTTGTGGAACACCACTGTGCCATCTTCATGCCACAATTTGACATTTTGATAAATGATCCTCTGTTCTCCTACCAAACAGCCTGAGACAGGAGAGGTGGAGAAAGTGGGAGAAGATGGAGTTGGGGGCTTTGTAGAAAATCCAAGGGGTTCTGAACAGGGATTCGTTTGTGTGTATTATATTTATTTTTCTTCGCTTCAGGCTTGTCCACCTTTTCTAACCCCTGAGTGATTGTATGAGTAAATCTTTCAGAAGGTAGAAGGTTTAAGGCGGCTTGGTTTTCACACTTGGAGAAGTTGGAGATCCTCTATGCTGAGGTTTAGTGATGTGCATGCTTTTCTGTGAATCTTCTATGTCTGGAGTTTTGTATTGAACGATGTCTTGATGTGATAAAAATGCAAGAAAGGAAGAAATGAAATTCTGTCTGCTTGTCACGACGACTTGACCTCAAACGTCTCGGCTCGGAACGAAGCGTCGAGCAGAACAAGCGTGAAACGGAATCGGTCACGTGACAAACCACACGTAAACCTCGGCGCTGGCGCTCGGCTCGACCCAGCCGTAATATCGCTATGCTTTATCGCCAACCTCAGCGTTTGCATGAAGTTTTCCACAAGCATGAAATGCACATAGTTCATGGGGGCGGAGGTTCCCGAGCGATCGTTTAACAAGCCTGGTTTTGGATGAGTGACGAAGACAGGAGCGAGTCGTGAGTAATGTTTCGGAGTCGAGGGGTAGGATTGCAAAAAAGCATGCAGTCATGAGAAAACAAGGCTGTGCGTAGTTTATCTATTTTCGGTGGAAACGACTGTCAGGAAGATATCGTTCTTCAGAAGGCATAAAAAAGAACCGCTGCTGAGTGACACCGAATGACTTCCCTCGTCCGCCTCGTACCAATCTGTCATTTTCCATGATGGAGACTGGAGGCGAGTCGGAGCGAGAATGCAGGAGGGGAGTGGATGAGGGCTGAGATTAGACAGTGTTCTTTTTGTCTTTGGCGTTGTGACATGTTTATGGCGAGACATCATGGATGTGAGGGCCAGCATAGCATATCCATCAGACACGAAGATAGAGAGAGAGGGGGCAGGAGGATCAAGTTTCCTCAGTTTCATGCCACAGCTTCCCCCCTCTCTTTCTTTCACTCTCTCTTTCTCAGCGATGACTGGTAGATCCAGAGTGAGAAGGAAAGACAAGGGCACAAACCTGTCGTGGCACGTCGAGTAAACCGAGATCGCTCATTTCCAGGCAGTGCTTTTGTTATTTTTAGAAATTTGCACGTCTCCAACACTCATCTGCCGCTCCAATCGCTTCGAAACCTTCCAAAGTCTGGAATAGTGAAGGAGTTACAGAATACAAATCCCTTGATCTCAGATTCCATTTTGCTTTGTTGATTTCTTCCCCAAAATGCTCAAAGCCTCAAAGACTTCCCCATTATCCTGCACGCGAGCTTCCCCGAGCGCTCGGTCCTGCCGCCTCAAATTGATGCTATCATTACCAAATTGAACGACCTCTCATTGAAGTATTGAAATGTCATGGAGATTGTCCGTGACTCTTCCGAAGCCCGAGGGAGAATAGAGGGCGCCTCGGTCACTATCTCTCTCAGCAGAAATGCGTTTTCACCTCATCTTCCTTCTCCACCGCGAAAGGTCAAGCATGAAATGCACCAACTGTGATTATTCAGTACACTCGGTGTTCCCCCGATCCCATCTGTACGCAAAAAGCTCCACTTCATCTTCATCTTCATCTCGGCTGCTGCTTTTATCTTCCTGTGGTCTTCTTCTTCCTCTCTTTCTGTTGCTTTTTATTTGTTTCATGTAGAGAAGAAATGCGTAAAATCTGCAGCACAGACTCGCCTGGGATCCGTTAGCCTACAGCTAACACGTTCTAACACGTCTCTCGGCAAAATAGAATCCTGCATTCCGATTGGTCAGAAGGTGTTAAATGTGTTGATGCATTTTACATCACAAACTATTTTCTTTGTGTGTCTTCAATTTAATTTTAGATATAATTTGTTTGTTATTGTGCAAAAAAACTGTAAACGGCTCTTCAATGCTGACTGTCAGGTTTCACTGCCAAAACCCGGAGCTCCAGAAGTTTCTAGAAGGAGTCTCTGTGGCAGATACACAGAAGAACTTATTTTCCTGATTCTCCTTCAAACCTGCACCAAGTTTACCTGAGACTGAGGCTACTGCATTTTTAAAGAGTTCACAACCAAATATTGACTTTCACAAAGTATTTTTTTACAGTAGTGAAGCTGCGAAAATACAAGAAATAAGAACTTTGGCAGATTATTAACATTAAATGTGACATTAAATAGATAAAAAAAAAAAATACAATATCATAGTGTAGTTGTGCTGATAACATGGTGGTGGCGGTAGTGGTCTTAGTTAGTGGTGGTGGTGGTGGTTTTAGAAATGCTGGTTGTAGAAATGGTAGTTAGTGGTGGTGGTTGTAGAAATGGTAGTTAGTGGTGGTAGTTGTAGAAATGGTAGTTAGTGGTGGTAGTTGTAGAAATGGTAGTTAGTGGTGGTAGTTGTAGAAATGGTAGTTAGTGGTGGTGGTTGTAGAAATAGTAGTTAGTGGTGGTGGTTGTAGAAATGGTAGTTAGTGGTGGTAGTTGTAGAAATAGTAGTTAGTGGTGGTGGTTGTAGAAATGGTAGTTAGTGGTGGTAGTTTGTGGGGGGTGGTGGTAGCTAGTGGTGGTGGTTGTAGAAATGGTAGTTAGTGGTGGTAGTTTGTAGTGGTGGTTGTAGAAATGGTAGTTAGTGGTGGTAGTTTGTAGTGGTGGTTGTAGAAATGGTAGTTAGTGGTGGTAGTTTGTGGGGGTGGTTGTAAAAATGATAGTTAGTGGTGGTAGTTAGTGGTGGTAGTTGTAGAAATGGTAGTTAGTGGTGGTGGTTGTAGAAATGTAAGTTAGTGGTGGTGGTTGTAGAAATGGTAGTTTGTGGTGGTGGTTGTAGAAATGGTAGTTAGTGGTGGTGGTTGTAGAAATGGAAGTTAGTGGTGGTGGTTGTAGAAATGGAAGTTAGTGGTGGTAGTTGTAGAAATTGTAGTTAGTGGTGGTAGTTTGTTGGGGTGGTGGTAGTTAGTGGTGGTGGTGGTTGTAGAAATGATAGTTAGTGGTGGTAGTTTGTGGGGGTGGTAATAGTTAGTGGTGGTGGTTGTAGAAATGGTAGTTAGTAGTGGTGGTTGTAGAAATGATAGTTAGTGGTGGTAGTTAGTGGTGGTAATTGTAGAAATAGTAGTTAGTGCTGGTGGTTGTATAATTGGTAGTTAGTGGTGGTAGTTAGTGGTGGTGGTTGTAGAAATGGTAGTTAGTGCTGGTGGTTTTAGAATTGGTAGTTAGTGGTGGTAGTTAGTGGTGGTGGTTGTAGAAATGGTAGTTAGTGGTGGTAGTTTGTGGGGGTGGTGGTAGTTAGTGGTGGTGGTTGTAAAAATGGCATTAAATGAAAATGTTACTAAACAAATCAAATTAATTACTGAGGAAACAGGAAGTGGTTCAGGACTGGAATTGTGGCCTCTGCTGTATTCAGTGTTTTAGTTCAATTCAACCCCTTTTTTCCTCCAAGACGCTCACTCGAGTCTCATGTTCTTCAGTGGATTTCAAAAGACATGGAGTTTTTATATATATATATATAAAGTGAATAAATCAAAACCATTTGAAGCACAGGGGGACCTCATCCTTTCTTTTATTCATGCGATGCAGGTTGTCTGTTGCTTCTTGCTGAATAACTTCTTTAATTTAACAAAAAGAAATCCAACTTTTTTCTACCTTTTTATTTTTTTATTTTTTCCTTCTAAGAATCTCGATGGCCAGAGATGTGGGAATCAGCAGCATTATGAAAGTGTTCTGCTACATGAACAGGACTTTGAGGACCAGCCTGGGGCAGAGCTCTTCCTGTATCAACTTGGGGAATTAGTGCGTTAGATGAGAAACAAGGCTTTCTAAATGACTTTATTGTTTGGATTTGAATAATTGATGGATCCATCAGTGGAAGAGCGTGGCGTGAGCGGGCCTGGTTCTGTTTGCCGAGCAGATGAAATGGAAGGATGAGATTTAATATAAAGTGTGAAATAAAGCTAACAAACGATGCTAGAGTGAACACTGTCGGAGTGCAGAACAGCAAACAGTCTGAGTTTATTACAGACACCTGGAGGAATATAAAGTGTGTATGAAATCACCGGTGTGTGTTTAACTCTTATCTTACAGAACGGATTGGATTCGGTTCAGATGTGGTTCAGTTCTGCTCAGTAATCTCGGGCTTGAACCCCTGTAGCTCACACTGTACAGTCAGGTTTTAACTCTATAAGAACCAAATGCCAGATATTTTAGTTTCTACCCAGTTGTCTGAAGTAACCTCCATCTGTGCCATGTTTTAATCTCCATAAGCATCTTTTGAGAGTCTGAGACATTTTTGACCAAACACATGGAACCCCCAGAGATTTGCCATGACAGAAGCTGACGTGCAGCACAGAACAAAACCTAAACAGCAAAAGAACATGTGTAAGGGAGAAATTCACACTAACCCGAGCCCAAAAATCTGGATTTTTTGTCCCGCAAGAATTCTGTGTTTAAAGCCAACAAAATTGTGTTCTTGTGTTCCTCAGTGCACTCGTGAGGTTTTCTGGCAGCTAAAGTGCACCATAAACATGTTGAAAAAGAGGGAAACTCGTATTATTCAGTAACCTCTATGAATTATTCAGTAGCTGCAGTGAAGTTAATAGGAAACGGATTTTGTATGTTATTCCGGTTGATTAGAAAAGTGTAGAACAGATGGAGAACTTTTTTAATGTTCAGACTTCAGTGTTTCTGTAGCACATAATTACTGAAATCCTCCAAAATACACATAATTCAGACTCGTATTTCTTCACAGATGTTGGTAAGAAAATAAATACATTCTGGCAAAAAAAAAAAAAAAAAGTTAGTTTCTTTCAGCAAACCAGTTCTTAGAAATCTCCTGACTAACTTCTACTGAAAGATCTGACCCTCAGTCTGCTGTCACGTCTATTCTATTCCAGTACCTGAAGCACTGATTCTGATGAAAAGGTTGAGGTGGGTGTGGTTAGAGATAATGATTGGCGGGGTTAATGTTGAATTGTAAGTCTGATCAAGCTAAAAGTGTGTGGATCGGATCAGTTCAAAACCCAAAAACTCAAACACGGTAATCTGATGTGTTTGAAGGAACGTTCAAGAATAAGAAAGAAGCTTAAATTAAACCCTGGTTTAAATGTAAGTATTGAGCAGGAGATTGTTGGATTATTTCTATAAAATGTTTCTCTATTAAACTGATTGTTAAACTGCATCATTACGACTCAAAGGACCCAAAGTGTAAAAGTGAAACCAAAATTGATCTTTTAATGGATGTGTTTTTCACAAGAAAATACATTAATATCTGTTACCTGGAACGCAGTCAGATCATTTGTTTAACCTTCACCTTCTGCTGACTGAATGAATGTCCCACTGAGCCTCGGCCTTTTTTTAGATTTAAAACATCTTCATCCGAGATGTTCACGAGATCAGAAGTCTGGATGAGGCTTTGTCCTAAATGGAATTGGGCCAAGTACATAAAGCTTCAGGTTGGAGACATTATTTTTATAATGTTCTACTTTTTAGTGATAAAATTATAAACTGGGTCATTTTAAAACTAAAAACATGAACATGGAGCGATGAGTGCTGGAGAAACATCTCTGACACTGAGCTTTATAGAGTGTGTAAGGAATAGAGAGAGAAACAGGATGACAGCAGGCGTTTATGAAGCGAGACTGGAAGCAGGAGAGCAGCAGATGTTGAGGAGTAAAACGGAGAGCTGCAGCAGATGCGTGTGAGCGATGACGGTCTCGAGGACATGCGGGGATCAGAGATCATCCTCCTACAACACTGCATTAACTATTGTTGGAAAATGGTTTCTCACCCTTTATTTAGATCAAGAACGAATCCAAATGACATTTCTTCCTTCTTCTTTCTCCACAGAGTAACAGTTTCTCAGCAGAAACCAGCACTGTGACACACAGAACACTTCACTACATGTCCTTCACTTCCACCAACGCCGGCCTGCTGCAGGTTCCTGAGTGGTTCTCCAATCCCAGGACCTTCAAAACATCAGTGTTCACGAGCTGAAATTCTCATTCTGTCCACAAGGAATGCTTTTCATCGCACGTGTTCACCGAGACGTGAGTAAATAATCTTTCTGGTAATGTTATATAAAGGGTCCCTACATTCGGCCTTAATGACACATTTATAAGCGATGCAAATCCTTTCGAGAGTGAAGTTGTGAAGGAGTTTTCTGTTCAAGATTTTCTTCTCTTGACTACTGCATAATTTTATTTATTTAAGTTTTATGTCTTTACCACTGTCTGTCTGTTGTCATGGTGATCTTGGCGTTGTAATCACACTTCTACAGTCACTTTAATTCCTGTGCACAACAACCAATTATTAATTTTTTTTTTTTTTTGTTGACAAAAAATAAATAAATAAAGAGTCTTTAACAGGGAATAGAAAATACCTTCACCCATTATGATCAAAAACAGCACAAACACCACCTAACTAACCACAATAACAGCGTACAGGTGCACACACTCGGGTAACGAGACAATTTATTATTGCTGGAGATTTTAAAAAACACACTTTTCCATTTCCTGAAATGTTTCTTAAGCTCACTTATAGGAAGTGTATCTGTTTCCTATCTGAATAAAAATCACACACACACACACACACACACACACACACACACACACACACACACACACACACACACACACACACAGTGTGAGTCATGATAGCTGTCACATTTTATTAGACTCTGGTTCATCTCTGAGCCACACAGCCTGTGTGTGTGTGTGTGTGTGTGTGTGTGTGTGTGTGTGTGTGTGTGTGTGTGTGTGTGTGTGTGTGTGTGTGTGAAAGCTGGCCCAGCGAATCTCTCCTTGTTTCTTGGACGAGCCGAACACACACCATCTCTCTGAAACCACAGAGGGGGCCATTACTGTACCTAATGACACACACTCGGCTGTCTTCCTCTCACAGTTTATTATATTTCCAAACAAACAGACCTCCCACAAGGCACCCGCCATTAATACACAACACAAGAGCAAACATCCGCTGCAGGAAACGGACACAAGCACACGAGACGTGATGCAGCAAACAACAACAACAAATGAATAAGAAGAATAGAGGAATATTTTCGTACCTATTTTGAGACAAAAGACTGAAGAACATTACAAACGTGTCTCTAAAGTAAAAACATGCTAAGACACGACGCATATCGACTTTCCAGAAGAAGTTATTTAAAGTTTTCTACAATTCAATTAAAACCAAGAACCAGGCAGAAGAATTTCAGCTCTTTATATCATTCAAAGTCTTCAGTTTTACAGCTTACACACTTCTCCGTTACAGAGAAAACACACGCAGTGCACGTGACATACGATCCTGAGAATCAAAACACATGCAATGGTCAACTTTATCACATAAAAATCATAAAGAAGGAAAAGTTTGGGGAAAAATGTTTTTACAGGAAGGGATTTGTAAACGTGAGTAAATTTAAATCTTGTGAAAAAAGAATACAAAATTGACCATGACATAAAAATGGACACGTGTCGCTAGCAGTGTAATCGCCACGTTTTATCCTCTGTGAGAAGCGTTTTATTAAATCTAAATCATGTTGTACTCTGTTAGCAGGGCGCTGGCTAATCTGAACCAGATCTCACTTCTGAGTGTGAGAAACTCTGAGCTTTTCTTCGGATTGTTTCGGAGACGATCAGCTGGTGTGAGGGAGCGAAAGCAAAAACAACGGCAGTAAAAACAAATCGACGTGAACTCCTTGACATACACATGATTTCTCTGCAACTGTATGAGTGTAAAGAGGAAAGATGTGAAAGACAGAACAAGACGGCGAGACGGTATTTCTAGAATTATTGGGTTTTCATTGCCCTGCATTCTTCCTGTATTTCACATCTGTCTGTTCCTTTAGAGGTGAAATTAGTTTCATCCGAAGTTCCTCGCATTTGAAGCCGAACAGAAGCAGCCTCGCTTTTCATCATGCTCTCTTGTGAGTCGTTTTAAAAGGATGTTAGGACGAATATCTATCTTTCAATAAAAAGCGATTTAAGGTGACTTTAAGGCGACTTTCATTCCTCGAGTAAGGGAGCGGCGCCAGGCAATGATGTAATGGCACCGGTTTCATAACCTCCACCTGAAGACCTTCGACTCTGGGAAGTCATGGCTAAGAGAGAAGGTCTTTTTTTCTCCTCTACATGTCTTCTTTCCAAGACTTCACTGATGGAGTTTTATTGATCGGCGCTGCAGAAAACCACACCGCACTTTCAGAGAGATTTTTCTTCTTGTCCCTTTGATAACAAAAAGAAAAAGAAAATCATAATCCTAACAGCAGGATCCCTGAACATATCCATCTTTCCAGCTGTAAGAGAGCCAAAGCACCTGTAAAAGTGACAAAGATTATTATCAGATATGAATGACAGAAATGGACAATGCTGTGACAAATGTCTTTCTCTACAGGTATTTCTGACTTTTCTTCGTTCTTCACAATGCCATCGTGAACTACTTCCAGTTTCTCACCTGTTTCAGATGGAAGTTCATACTGCGTACCTACAGTCTGCCTAATCCTGATCCTAATCCTAAAGCATTTCACTGCATGTTGTACTCTGTATGTATGTGTATGTGACGAATAAAATTTGATTTGATTTGATTTTGATTTTAATTTCCTGGTAGTATCAAATAATTTCAAGACTAACTTTGTAACATGCCAACAGATGGCAGCACAAGGCTGCACACACAGTCACAGGAAGCACCAACCTTCATAAGTCAGTGTGCCAAAAGACATTGTCCTCATGCAAACATTACTGCTGACTTCTCCCTAACCTCAGGGTATCACAGCTTTCCTGGTTGAGTTCCTTCATAGTCTCTGACCCTCAGCATTGGATCACATGTTTATTTCCTGCTTGAAAATTTTGCAATGTCACTGTTGATTAGAGCCTTTGACCACCTACAACAGTGTAATGAATCCACATGATTGTGTGTAAAAGTTCTGAAGTTTGCTGTATATTCAAGGCTACATAAAGGAAATGGTGGACCAGATCAGATAGTTCTGTGATGCCTTGTGGTGTTCCTCGCTATGCTGACCCAGATTGAGAAGCTGCTGAAAATGGAGGCGTTCACTTCAATCTTCTGCCCTGTCTGGAGAATGCTCATATTGAAGCTTTTGGATGTATTCAATTCTCTAAAACAATTCCCAGAGACCTCAAAAGGCAATTTTAGGCAAATATACTGACCAGAAGAAGAACTAAAGACATGAAATTGCCAGCATTGGGATACACGTTCACCCTTCTGTTTATAATGTTCTTACATCATCTAGTACCTAGCCTATCTCCACCTCCTCAAACAAATCATCTAATCTTTAGAAACGTTCTCTGCACATGACCAGATCCTTCTTCATATACCTTTATTCCAACATGAGAGCAGGTCAGGTGGTCACCAACCTCTCCATCCTTCATCACTTCTCTTTCCAGCCTCTATCTTCAGAGGAAATCGTTTTTATAGAGGGGTCTTTGAAAGTGCAGTTATTAGTATAGAGAGAGCAGTGCAGGGGTAAAAACACATAACCTCGAGGTGATCTGGTGCTCAAGGTCAGGGGAAAATAACAAAACCTCTCGACAGAGACGGAGAGAGAGTTCTTCCCCAGACTGTAACCTTGCTCAATACTGGACTGGTCAAACTCCCTCAACACCAAGTCAGGGTCGAATTCCTTACAACTCAAATCTTCTTTGAGTAAAAAAAAATTGTTTTTTTTATTCACTTTAGCAAAACTTGACTGGTTCCATTTTTCTGGGTTTATCTCAGGAGATAGGATTTAAAGAGCTGCAGCTTCACCCGATAGCATGAGAAAATGTTGCAAAAAGGCATAAATATGCTCACTAACCCCGAACGTTTTTCATACAGGATTATAATTAATCCAGTGGCCATTTGTTTATCATGGCAGATATTTCTCCTGTAATGTTTTGTCCTGAATCACTGCCACGTCTGAGCTCCCACATGGGATTATGGGAAATGGAAGGCAGCAAACGATGCACACAAAACTTGAAGACTTCCTGCTAATAATTATTTTGGAATATTCTTCTGTGCCACTGATTTGCTACGTTGCCCATGTGAAGATGAGAAGCTGATATATTTCTGATAGGTCGCAAGGATTCATTAGGAGCACTTAGCTTGCTAGCACTCTATTGGTCCATGCTATTGGTTTATGGTAAAGCTGTAGGTGAAATTCTGGTGTTTTTGTCATCTTGATTGTCCATGAGAACTCTGCCATGTAAAGGAGTGTAAGAAGTGTACTTTGGTAATCAGGTGCTAAAAAAATCTTCCAAAACATGTATAAGATCCCCTTCAAAGTCCAGCACCCATTTTTCTTCCCGGTTTAAAAATGAATCTTCAGTCCCATTCCGCTTTGCCAAAGGGCACCATAATAAAAGATAACGACGATTCTGAAAATGAGTTTTCTCACAGAACCATCAGTGCATCAGAGCACAATCACAGAAGGCAGATGGCAGTGCAGGGGTTCCTTAATGCCAGCAAGAGAGTTTATCATCTTCAAGGAATGATCAGGAAGCTTAATGGATTGGGATGTTGGAATCTGTGTAATGTTGTGATCTGCTTCACTGCTGGAAACTGAGCAGAAGAATTCTGCAGTGATGAATAAAGACCTGAGAGACAAATATGAATAAGTAAATAAATAATAAAATAACCAGGTTACTGAAATAAATAAATAAATAAATACAATTATTTAATGGGTAAAAAACAATATTACGATCAGTTCCTGTGGTCAATAACCAAATTCTTCGTGTCTTCACACTTACACATACTACAGAAAACAAACCAACTCCTTCTGAACAATCAGAATCAAGAATTTCTGAGCATTTAGATTTTTTGATTGTTTCTCAGTTGTTAATATTTGCAGTGAAATAAAACCGCTTTCTGCTAATCGACCAATGGGATGAAAGTCTGCTGCTTGTTTCTTCGTATCAGTGCCTTGTTTGTCTGGTTTGATTAAAGGTGAGCACCTTGTGTAAGTTCTACCTGAAGCTGTTGTGTGTCCTGGTTCCTGCTCCACTTGGTTGCTTGTCTGGTTTGTACTCCGGTGGGTTGTTGTTGTTGTTTTGACCTCAGCCTACTTGTAAATAGACTGTTGCTATGTATCTATGCCGTATTGACTATGCATGCCTGTGCTTTGACTCCGTTATATTTCGGGGGGAAAAAAGAAAATGAAAACAATATCCTGCACCACAACATGACATCCAGCCACCTTTATCTTTCTTTAGGTTCCAGTTAAAAACAACCGAATGACTGCATCATAATCAGGTGCATTTTTTTGCATTGTCTAAGAATAATCGATGTGACAAGTGTGATTCAGTAGGAGGTGGAGATCCGATCTAATGTTATGTGACAGTCCTGTCCGAAACCGATTAAAGAAAAAAAAAAGAGAGAAAGAAAGGTTGTGCTGCTGCTTATTCCTGTAAAGCGCTCGAGGGAATAATCAGTGCACATGGAAAGGGTTTGGCTCTCTTTTGATCTGCTTTATGAGACGTGAGCATTTTTAGGATCTTGTAGATCAGGTCAGGGGTCTGCACATTGAAGCATGGTGGTGGTAGCCTTTGTGTTATTTCTGGACACAGTTCTCTTCAGATAGTCATGACTATGAAACATTTGTTTCGTGATTTTAAGTAATAACGTTTTTCTGGAATTTAGTTAATAGCCAAACTCTGATTTGATTGATTGACTGACTGATTGATTGATTTTGACCATTTTAGTAGTAATTTCTTTCATTGCAGTTGCAGGGAACTGGTTCCTTTTTTTTTTTGATTTGTAAATCATTTTATATTCCTCTCCAACACAATCAGATGTATTTAGTATAGCTGTAATCCCAGTTATAATCCCAGTGGAATATTTATGCCTGAAGTCTTAATCATAAAAATTCTGCATGGTAATTACTTCCATTTGTGTATTTCACACTGCACTCGGCGACACGTTGGTGCTATTCAATTTTTAGGAAAAAGAGTGAAGAAAAAGTCATATGAAAGGCGGTTGAAGGGAGACGGCACCTCAGCTTTTACACTTCAATCAAACTTCCCCATTCATTTTCTGGACAAAAGCGAGTTTATCTGGCCCTCTGTTGCGTTCGCTTGCTTGGGCGTTCTGGAGTTTTTGTGTTTAAATTGCGTCTATTGAGGCTCCTCCGGGGGAAGGTGGAAAATAAAAATGAACTCTTTTTGCACGCATGGTGCTGGAATTTACAGCAGCTTTTCGCCCGAAAATCCACTCAATACCAATTCGTTCAGCTGTCAGGCTGCTCTGTCTCTCCTCGGGACGCCGTCCTGCGCCTTTTCTGCATTATTCTGTTTGTCTTACACGAGCAATTAGAGAATATGTGAGCGTTTAGATGTGTCCCCTCCTTCAGAGCCTGACGGACCATGAAATGTTTAATTCATGATTTTCCAGCACACAGCAATCACCGTGTTATAGAAGCGTGTTTATTCAGAAACATAGACAGCTGTGTTGCATATGCATGCAAAAGCAATATTTCGTGCAACTTGATGAGCGCATGGAAGTGAAGGTTTAGTCACTTCTGTCGACTGGGATACAGAATCCCAGCGTTCCTGAGATTAACTGCAATGTCAATTCCTGTGGAATAAAAAATAAAAATCCCACAGATCATTGTTTTTTTTTTTTTCATGATTTGTTTCCTGTCACAATCCTCAGAGCGTTACGTAAGGATGCTTCCTTCGCTTAGCGGCTGGAAAATACAATAATGCAGTGGCGAGCTACGAAGCTGGTTTGTCTTCAGTCTGTCACTTTTTTTTTTTAAACCTTTTTCAGCAAACCCAATGAACTACATAGAGATTTCCAGATTATTTTATACTCTATATATTACGCTATTTTAGGCACGGTACAGAGCCCAGTGTATATATATAACAATAAAATCCAGACATTTTCCTGCTAAGCAAATTGCTTGCTTTTAATATGAAAACGTATGAAAAGGTCAGCTGGAGAAAAAAAAAAACACCCTGGGTGCAAATTAGAGTCCTAAAAATAAGTCCATGAAAAAGGAAATGGAACATTCCATGGGCAAAGTCAGACGTACTGAAGCAGCTCTGAGCATCACGTATCCCAGAGCCGCTCGAAACTTCAGCTGCTTCTGTCTGGAAATTTCTTTAGAAAATTATTTAATACCTTTCAGAAATTTGTTACATTTCTACTGTTGAGATTTTATTCATAAAATTAATAAGTAATGGGGAAGATGTTCTGATGTACAGTACACTGAGTTTATTATTCACCCTGAAACAGAACCCTATAGAACTCTAGAACAGACGAATCTCAGTTCAGTAGACATGCAGCAGTTCCACACAGATTTCATTCACACCATTTGTTTTTCATAAATCCGACATGATCTGATCCATATTTACAAACCCATGGAACTGACATACATTGGGATTCATTCAGCTTCTCTATTCAGCATCTTAATCCATTTCCAGTCCGATTCCAGCTGTTCGAATGTGAACGCTAATGAAAATAAATAAATGTTTATTCCAGTTCACTTATATGCATCCAAATTACGTTCCTCTCTCAGCTCAGTTTTCATCATCAGGCAGAATATAGGGGAAGTTTGAGCTCAGCCACCAGGCTGCCACTGCCGGGCCCCTGAGCAAAGGCCCTTAACCTGCTTAATTATTTACAATAATGGATAAGAGCCAAATGCTAAAAATGTACATGTGACAAACCGAATGTAGGAATAATAGATATAATGCCACATTATTATTATTATTATTATTATTAGTAGTAGTAGTAGTAGTATGGTATTGTATGAGGAAGTCAGGTGTGTCAGAGAAGTATGTGAGGGTGGTGCAGGACATGTATGAGGACAGTGTGACGGCAGTGAAGTGTGCAGTAGGTACGACAGACTGGTTTAGAGTGAAGGTTGGACTGCATCAAGGATCGGCCCTGAGCCCTTTCCTGTTTGCAGTGGTGATGGACAGGTTGACGGACGAGGTCAGACAGGAGTCTCCCTGGACTATGATGTTTGCGGATGATATTGTGATTTGTTGTGAGAGTAGGGAGCAGGTTGAGAAGAGCCTGGAGAGGTGGAGATATGCGCTGGAGAGAAGGGGAATGAAACTCAGTAGGAGTAAGACAGAATACATGTGTGTGAATGAGAGGGAGGGCAGTGGAGTGGTCCGGTTGCAGGGAGAAGAGCTTCAGAAGGTGGAGGAATTCAGGTACCTGGGGTCAACAGTGCAAAGTAATGGAGAGTGTGTTAGAGAAGTGAAGAAAAGAGTGCAGGCAGGGTGGAGTGGGTGGAGAAGAGTGACAGGAGTGATTTGTGATAGTAGGGTATCTGCAAAATTGAAAGGAAAAGTTTATAGGACTGTGGTGAGACCTGCGATGTTGTATGGTTTAGAGACAGTGGCATTGAGTAAAAGGCAGGAGGTGGAGCTGGAGGTAGCAGAGCTGAAGATGTTGAGGTTTTCGTTGGGAGTGACGAGGATGGATAAGATTAGAAATGAGTTTATTAGAGGGACAGCGCATGTAGGATGTTTTGGTGACAAGGTGAGGGAGGCGAGATTGAGATGGTTTGGACATGTGCAGAGGAGGGACATGAATTATATTGGTAGAAGAATGCTGAGGATGGAGCCACCAGGTAGGAGGAAAAGAGGAAGGCCAAGAAGGAGGTTCATGGATGTGGTGAGGGAAGACATGCAGGTAGTTGGTGTAAAAGAGGCAGATGTAGAGGACAGGGTGGTATGGAGACGGATGATCCGCTGTGGCGACCCCTAATGGGAGCAGCCGAAAGAAGAAGAAGAAGAAGATTAGTAGTAGTAGTAGTAGTACGAGCTTCACTAAAAATAACTTTTGTTAATGAAATTCCTCCAAAAGGCCTTTTTAAATAATTATTTTACCATATTACTTCATTAATGACACGTTTTGTATATTATGTGCAAATGTATTTGTATATATTTTTGGAAATGTGTAACTCTTGTTGTGAGACATTGCATTACTCTGTTTGTCCACTTCCTCGTTACAGAGAATCTTTAACACACAGGTTTAGACTGCGGCTGTTTTAGATACCAGATCTTCCTGACTCAAAAACAATCAGCAGCTATCGGTAACAGTGAACGCTGAACGCACGCTAAACACGGCGGCGATCCGGAGCTCAACGTGTTCCAGCTTTCTAACCTCGAAGAGAAACTCCGTGAAATAACAGCATATGCTGAGTCATCACAGTTTAGCATTCATGCTAGGTGCCTGTTCTTTACCCAGTAAACCGAACAGCTTTTCCTGGAGATCACAAAACATAAATATTTTATTTTCTGTCAGTTCAGGAGGCAGCAGAATAACGGAGGGAATAGAAATGGAATGGAATGTGTTTTTAAGAAACATCATAAACTTTGCTCGCTTATTACATATCTGAGGTAAATCTGAACTACCGCTAATTCATTTGGGGAAAGAAGATCTTTAGACTGGAGTTTTGTTTTAAGAATTTTTCCAAGTGGATTCGGAGCAGCATTAGCAGGATTAAGCTCCAGATGGAGCACTAATTTCTCTCAGGCATTAGATGCTAATGATCTGATCTGATTTCATTTTTTAATATTGATTCCAAGATATGAAAAAAACAACTAAGGTAATTTTTTAACTTTATAAAGTATGTAGCATGAAGCTAAATGAAGGATAGGAACATCAAGTCCTGCTCCTCTTCCAGAACATAACTGTGACTGCTTATCACTTCCCTCAGAATAACACCAACCATGGCTGAAGTTCCGAAACCCATGTCATAAAAAATAACTCCTTCAAGGCTTTCAAGGGAAATAGTAGGTTATTGGTTAAGTCATTGGGCTTGTGATTGAAAGATCCTGAGATCAAATCCCACCCAGCTGCCACTCTTGGGCCCTTGAGCAAGGCCCTTAACCCTCAATTGCTCAGCTGTAATTCGCTCTGGATAAAGGCCTCTGCCAAATGCCATAAATGTAAATGATCTGTGATTTATTAAAAAAATATTGGATAAGATGTTGTACTTTTGATTTGAAGGTCATGGGTTCAAATCCCAGCACCACAAAGCTGCTACTGAATAACTCCTACCTGCTCAGCTGTATATGTGAGATAAATGTAAGTCGCTCCGGATAACGGCGTCTGTTAAAATGAGGTAAATTGAATTATATTCAGGATCTTTTCCATTCCCGATCCACCAGGGGCCTGAAGCACACATCTCGTTAGGGTTGATTTGTGGTGGTGGTGGTAACATTGACTCATTCCAGTGACTCGAATATTTAGATTGCTTTCACCAAAATGATTCATTCGGTGATTATATCCCTAAGTTACATCAGTGCAGGTTCATTTGGAGACAGAAATCAGAAGTCTCGTCTCGGGCTTTTTTTGGGAGAAGTTGCATGGCTACGCATGGCTACGCCTTTTCTCCTCTCACTGATACAGGCAGATTTTGTGTTCCAGCTCACGGCTTTTTTTAATTCATAATCACAGAGCAGACAAGTAGAAAATGAGCCAGAATCGTGTCCTGTATTTCAGGATGCGAGGACGAGAAGACACGTCTTATAGCAACATTTTGCTCGGCAGATTTTTGTCGTCGTCGGTATTAAAATCACTGCATTTGAGATGTAATTTTCCACTTACATGCGGTAAAAACTATCAAAAATGATCTGGGCTCAACTACGAGTCCTTTCACCCATTATAGAGACTCAACAAGCAGCGTAAACGACGTAACGTCTCATTTCTTTACTTTTCAATAATTTTCAGTATTTTCAGGTTTTTAAGTTCATTCATTCACAGGCAGGGAACTGAAATGCGTAACACAGGCCATGCTAATCACAATGCTGAGAAGGTAATGATCAACATTAGCATTATCACTAAGGTTAGCTAGCTTGTTGCATTAATACTGGTGCATGTCTGCTGTAGTTGCTGAGCTACAATTTTAGTTTAAAGTTCACTATAATAAAGGATCACTGAAAGCAACTGCTAAAGTGCGGTTAAAGGAGAACTTTATAAAAGTTTGCATTTATTTTCTTTGGAAAGTGTCAGTTTGGGAAATGAGATTAATTGCAAACTGCACATTACAAAAGACAACAAATGCATTATATGCTTTATTTATTGTTCTTATCTCTCTATGGTTGTCCACTGTTGCAGAAATGAAAGAACAGGCTGGATTGGTGTTTGATTGTCTCTTGAGTGTGGTATGAAGTTATTATCACCTTGAACCCGAGCTGGAGGAGAAAACTTAACATCCCCGAGTGACCTACTAACTCTAGACGTAAATAATGTGGAGTCCTGAGCTGTGGATAACTCAGACTCCAAAACAGTTAAGGAGCAAAGAATGTGTGCCTTCATGAGACAAATCTGCACCATATGTGTTTATGTTTAAGAGAACAGTCGCTCCAGAAGGCAATAATCAACCAGGAAGTGGGACTTTGCTGTATGGCAGGCGATGAAAAATGCCTGTAGTGGGGCAGAGAATGATCAAAGTGTCTCCCTAAGAAAGAAGGCCAGTGGAGCTGAATCACGCCAGTGTGCAGGTACATTACGTCCATGCTCTCGTTCACTGTGTAGATGAAGTTCAGCTTCTGTTTTCTGGCAAAATAAAGTGTTAGGGAGGGGAACAGAAATATTGAAAATGGCACTTTTTGTTGGAGAACTTTGTTGGAGAACCTCAAAACATCATTCCAGGGTATAAATATTAGTAAAAAAATGTTTGCTACACTCATATGTAAATCTTTATCTATTGTTACTTCAACACTGATGAGCATAAATCATAAAGAATGTATTTTCCCCATGTCTAAAAACAAAATACACTTTTAAACACTGAAATCTCCCTAAAACACTGAAAATTCCCAAATGGAAGAAAAGAAAGAAGGAAAATAAGGCAATGTTGTTTGCAGTCTACAGGTTGAGTGGTTGCCCACTGCAGCACCAGCATGGGTTTTTGCCTGACAGGAGTGGGACCTGAAATGGTCTCCACATCGTTATCTTGTAGCTCATCTGCTCCGAGGTTGTGGATTCCGAGATGCTTTTCTGCTCACCACAGTTGCAAAGAGTAGTTCTTTATTTATGGATTATGTATTTGTTCCTGTCAGCTCGAGGCAGTCTGGCTGTCATTCTTCTCTCATCAACAAGACATTTCCAGCACCAGATCTGCTCCATGCTGGATGTGTTTTTGCCCCATTCTGTATAAACATTCGAGATTGTTCTAAGATCTGGATTTTCTGAAATACTAAAATAACCCTGACATGCCACGTTCAAGGATTTCTCCTGGTTCTGATGTTTAATGTGAATGAAAATCCAGTGTCTGCGTGAGTTTTGGTGTTGTGCTGCTTCCACCTGATTGGCTGATTGAACATTTGCATGACTGAGCAGGTATACAGGTGTTATTAAAGTTAATAAAGCTGAGGGAGTTCTGCAGTGATGTTGTGAGGAAACGTATGAGTCAAAGAAGGTTTGGTGGGATTTTGAATAACGCCGTGTGAGTCCTTCTCGAGCAGATGAATACGTTCCTCGATATTAATTTTGAATGTTCTTTACAGAATATCTTACACCTTTCAATAAAAAAGAACAAATCCCAGTTTCTGTGACCTGTAGGTCCAGGATCGTTCTAATGGTGACGTGTTGATGTTTTTGAGACACTGTGTACAGACGGATGGAGTATGCATGTTTTGTTTCGTTGTATTCTCTCTCTCCAGTGTATTGACGCCTTCTTAACCACCCACAATGTTCTGCACAAGCAGCAACACAATATGTACGGCAGGAAGCCAGACTCCATGCTCTGCCTGAGCAGATGTGGGGATTAGCATTATTTAAAAAAACAGGCTCACTGTGGAGAATTGGCCTGATGTTGGAATGCTTGCCTTCGGTATCGATGTCTATCTCGGTCGGAACGTATACAGTTCATACGAACACCAGAATTCTTGCACGTTATCTTCCATATGCAACCAATGGATTCCTGCTAACACAATCCCCTAAAGCTGAAGTAATTGTTTATATCAGCCGTGTCGCCTGGTAGAACAGTTTTGAACTTTTTTCCCCACACCGTTTTCCCAAAGCTATTTCCTCCCCTGTATTTCCGCCCCATACCGTGAGAATTACGCTTCATTTAATATGAGAGGAACCTCACATGGCTCAGAGACGCTGTCATTACTTCCGGCTCGCTGCAGTCCACCTGCCCTGTAATTAATAAAGCGCTGCCATTTAGTGCAGCTTTCCATCTCCTACTTTGATTTGCCTGTCAGAAGCTATTAAAAGCCCTGGTGGGAGGCCGAGCCACAATCCCACCATCTCGAGTCACGAGCCAGAATAAAAACCGCATGGTGTTGGAGCTCTGAGAACTTCACTCATAACGCTGGTGTGGTGGTTTCAATGCGACGGTTGAGTTCATTCTACACGGTGAGAATTTAATAACATGGTTTTATTAATTACTCGTTTAGATCCATGTTCCATTAGAAGGATGACATCAGTTTGTCCATGATCTCACTGCAATTCCTTTGTATTTATTTAATCATTCATTTAATCTCTATTCTTCCTCTCATTCTTCTCTTCTCTCTCTTTCGCACACTGTATTGTGAGCAGCAAATTATTCTTTCGCTGGCCATTTTGATGTGTTTATATTTATTTGGTTGGCCCCATTGATCCCAGACAGACAGAGAGAATGAGGAAAACTGCCACGTCTCGAGGACAAAGGAAAGAAAAGAAGCAGAATTTTGGTTAGCAAACAAATAAGCTGATAAAATGAACTGGTTCAAGGAGCAACACTGGCATTTCATTATGAATCATTATAAATCATTAGCATTGCCACATGATGTAAACTTTCAATATATATTGGTAATAATATTTCAGATAAATGGAGTGTTGATGTTTTGATGGTGGAAAAGTCAAGTGAGAAAATAATTTTTGGAGGAACGTTGATCATGTGTTTATCTGCTGCAGTTCCACAAACTCGTGTTTTCATATTTCATTAAATTTTTCTTTTCCACCAGAAATCTTACATTCAGCAGAAAACGCTTCTGAATGAATCACTGAACCCAAATGGTGTAGTAATGAACATTTGCAGTGTCCAGTGTTCTAGAAGTTGTAGGAATTCATTGGACCATGTTACCTTGTTGTGATGTTTCCCTCATGAATTATATTCCCATGCAGATAAATAAAAGTCAGTCCTACTATGGGGATGAAATGCAGATTTCGGAGGATGGTGTGTTTGTGTTCAGATGCATGGATCAGATAAGACTGGCTTCTAAAGTCTAAAAGGTTTTGGACATTCAAATATGGTCTGTTTTAGATTTGTGTCACTCGTTCGACACGGACCCGAGTTTCCATCGACATTATTAAAGCCCGAGTGTGTTCTCTGTCATGGATCGATATTATAGTCGTGCTTTTAAGCTAACAGTGTCTTTATTAGCAAACAAATCCTGGCTTCATCTCACTGCGGGGAAATCAGACCTGCTTTTCATCATTCTTCCTACAGGAAAGGCAGAACGTTGCTTCAGCGAGGGAATGTTTCAGTGTGTGTGTGTGTGTGTGTGTGTGTGTGTGTAGTCACGCCAATGTCCCGTGATGACCTGGCCTTATTCGGAGATCGCCTCGATGTTTGCTCTTGCTGTCTGTTTAACTGATATTGATTAGATTATCTGCTCATATTCACACACACACACACACACACACACACACACACACACACACACACACACACACACTCACACACGGACCTGCACTCTCTCCCCTGACCCCATTAGCAGGTCGTGGGAGGACGCCACCGAGAGACGAATTGGGTCGTGTTATCAGAGCATGACGCTTACAGTGAAAACATTCCTATCTATGGATAACCTCTGGAATCTTGGGTTAGGAAGTTCCTCCTGTGTAATCTCGCTCCACAGAACCTTAAACACGCCTCTTATCTGCAACAATTTTGGTTAAGAGAGTAAAAGCTTTGATTAGAAATTGTAATTGATTTTTCAGAAAGAGGAATGTAACTGACGTCGCTTTAGAGAAGACCTGGAGAGCAACATCTACGAATAGCATCTGAAATTTGGAACCTCACAGAAGTTCTGGGGTTTAACGGGTTGGAGCTGTTCTTCTAATTCAGTTCAATTCAATCTTATTTCTATAGCGATTTTCAGCGATTACCAGCTTTACAGAATGTAAGAATTATAGAACAAAATTTACTTCTATTGAAATGCATGAACTGATGAGCAGAACTACAGTGACGGAGTCTCAGGGTTTCTTCATCATCCCATTTAAGGGAGTTCACCACAAAGTGGCTCCTCGTCCTCGTCTGGGTGACACCAAGAGTGTGATTCTTAATCAGTAAAACATAACAGACACCAGAGTGTGAGTGTGAGAGATGTCCTTTCTACAGTCAGTTGGAGCTCCTGAGCAACTCTTACTGTATATTAGCTAAACATCTGAGGTCTTTTCACCACCAACTCCTCCGTGCCAGAGCCTCTGTTATATGATCGAGAAACAGCAGGTCTAGAAGTATGTTTTCAGTATTGATTAAGAAGTTGTCTATCCTCAAATTCTGAGATCTTCATGAAGTGGGATCCAGCTGGAGCTGGAGCTGGTACGTCTCCAGATGTCTCGTAGATCCGTCTAACTCCTTTAGTTTTAATTTAAACCTGATCGCTCGGTCAGTACGTTGTGGTTTTCTGAGCATCAGGGTTTAGTGGCAGGTTCTTTGTTTTTTTATGCCGGTGTTATTGACATGGTGATGAAATAATGATGGGATCGCTGGCGATCGGAGCGCGAGTGAAAGATCAGGGTGGTTTGCGACACACGAGGCAGATCAAAGCAGTGAGGTTTCATAAATAATAACGTCCAAACGCATCTGCTGCGCCCGATAAGCCCGGCGCTCTTGTTTAGACGCCGTGTCTGTAGACGGACTCCAGTCTTCTTTCAGCGAATCACTGTATAAGACTGAGCACTTTCTCACGGAGAGATCAAACAACCAAGAGCACGAGAATCTGCAGGAACCTTCAGGTTCATTCCCATCACAATGATTCATTTCATTACTACAATTCATCTAAAAACTGGAATATTTCTGAAATGACTGTTCATTGTTCAAAACATCTCAGGCTTTGTCAAAATTCTAATTCCTAATATTTTTATGCCACACCAGTCACTGTGTGTGTGTGTGTGTGTGTGTGTGTGTGTGTGTGTGTGTGTGTGTGTGTGTGTGTGTGTGTGTGTGTGTGTGTGTTTGCTGAAAACCATATGATGTGATTGTAATTTCATTTTAACACTTTTTTTAAACTGGTCTTGTTTAGAGAAAAGTAAAGCTTCAGAGAAATCCAGCGGCTGATCTCTATCGCAATAAAAAACGTCTTTACGAGCACCTGATTACGTACGTCTGTTTGAACATTTGCTTGTTCTTTATATAGTTTCTAACACAACCATGGTCTGTTCCTCATTAGGAGTACAGGAGGGCGGAATGCTGGAACGTTTCACTTCTCTGTGCTCACGTGATGATGTGATGTGGTGGTTAAACATTCTGACCCTTAAACCATTTCTATTCTGCTTATGAATTAGAACGATGCGAGTATAAAGCAGCTGGATTATTTACGTACGGCTTTTCTAACGTTCCCGAGTTCACGTCTCGCTTCGCCTGCAGTTGTCCTCTGACATTTTATGCAACAATCGGAGAACATTTCTTGTTGTGCCTGTAATCATTAATTTATTCTTCTCTCCTCTCATGAATATGAAATCAGTGACCCGTATTATCCGCATCTCTCGACCCGCTCGGCTCGGTGCAGGAACGCCACGTGGCCGTGGATTCTCCTACCTGACCTCATGAATATACAATCAATCGGGAAATACGCATCGGCGTGACTTTAGAGCAACGTGGCATTAAAATGTCAAATCTGCAGCTTGGATTTGCATGGATCAGACTGCGATAATAGTGGCGTGTTTTCCTTCGAGCTGCAGCGATCACTGAAGGCCTTGTGCACATTTAATATGGAAATGATGAATTCTAAAACTGCCCAGATGCTTGGTGCAGGATGCAGGCTGATCAGGAACAGTGTGCTGGACATACGCTTCATGTTTATGCAGAATCTAGAAATGATGATCAGACATGTATTACTGTCTAAATGTGTTCAGATCCTTACGCTTACGTCATTTTTAACGCCTCCAACACATCAGCTTCTAAAACTAACTCCTTCACTTGCTGTATAATAAATCTCCCCTTTACAGGAACCACTGTAACTGATCACAAGGAGATCAGGTATTTACCTTACCTGGTACTGGGTCTCATGTTACGGCTTGTTACGATCCAAAAGTAAACCCAACACACGAAACTGATCATTATGGCTTTAATCATAAATATCCATCACTTTACAGCATAATGCCTGCTACATCTCCAGAATGAGTTTAATATCAAAACAAGAAAAGTGAAAGGTTAAGTTTTTCTTTTAAATTTTAGTATTAATGGACATTCCTCAGACCATTACACCACCCCCACCACCCCCACCAGCCTCTAACAGCAGCTCTGACTTGTATCTTTGTCTAGAACAGCAGAATCAATTTGGAGATTCCTCAGACCGAGTGATGGGTTCTAATCTTGTGGAGAGGTTCGTTTGGCCCTCAAAGTCCTCGGATGTGAAATTCATCTGAAGGTCGTGTGGTCAGAGATGTTTTAATGCTCACCAAGGCACTTTTTAATTTTTCATTTCATCACATTTTATCATTACTCTCACAGTGACATGCAAAAGAATGATCATGTGATATTTCTGTAAAAGTCTGATTGGTCCAGTTGTTTCTACATGGTGAAACCCAGTCTACATGATCTATCATCACACTGCAACGGATACAAACACATTATCGCATTAGACACTCATTTAATTTGTTTATTTGTAGCAGAATGCTACTCTATGTAAGTTCCTGTATTTTCTTTCCTTTCTTGTGTAGCTGCTGATGTTCATCTTGCATCGTAAACATGAGGTAAAGCGAGCCGAACACGTGGCGTATCGCTTCACAAACCTCTCCAGCCGTCTTTTGATCGTGTACACCGCTCATGAGAGGATCTTTTCCTGGTTTTTCTCAAAGCAGTAAAGAAATGCATATCTATTACTAAAATGTTTTATGCTAAAGCAGACAAAGCAGAAGAAACCCAGCTATTCCTCAGTCATGTGCATCTGGAAACACACCCTGTACACATCTGACCCATATATTATTCACAATAATCTAATTATGGACCTTCAACTTGTGTCACTCAGAAACCTCTGGAGAGCTCTGACTTCCAACTCACAACACATGATTTAAACACAGTGTTCTGTTTTAAACCTTCCATCCAGACTCCTACCAGACTCCTACCAGACTCCTACCAGACTCCATTCAGACACCAACCAGATACCAACCAGACTCAAATCAGACTCTATCCAGACTCTATCCAGACTCCATCCAGACCCCAACCAGACCCCAACCAGACTCCATTCAGACACCAACCAGATACCAACCAGACTCAAATCAGACTCCATCCAGACAGTAATCAGACTAAAATCAGACTCCAAATAGACTCCATCAAGACCACAACCAGACCCAAAATAGACTCCAATCACTAATATTTTTATATATTTTACCCATGAGTTAATAAAAGCCTGCAGTTACTATAATAATATACAGACTGCAGTCTCAGAAATTTCTCAGGATGACAAAGAATCCAGAGGTGCCACCTCACAACATCTGTTTCCCCCTGAGTCAGAAAACACCAGAATCCAGGTTCCGGACAGATCATCAGCAGTCCAATTCATGTGTTTAAGTGTAAATAAAAGAAAAATTTGCAGTATGAGACACACTCATTGTGTGTGTGTGTGTGTGTGTGTGTGTGTGTGTGTGTGTGTGTGTGTGTGTGTGTGTGTGTGTGTAAATGCATATTAGATCAGCACACACACCTCAAACAGTAGAAATGTAGCTCTGAGCCTCCTGACTGTCCACTTCCTCTGTGCTTAAAGAGAAGCTTTGAACTGTCATGTAGCTGTTTCATGTCTCAGATCGTATGTCTCTCTACCCCCCCCCCCCCCACCGAAGGTGACATGACCTCTGAACTCTGCTCCTTCACACACCATATTATTTAAGCAGACGTGAGCCTGGCAGCAGGTGGCGCTGCCTTTGTTGATTGACCTTTAGCCTTACTCCTATGAATAACACACACACACACACACACATTTATATATACAGTGGAGGGCCATCAGGACCAGCAAGTCCTTCACTTTTGGCTTAAACTCTTTAGAATCACTGACTAATATTTTAATATATTTTTGTTCATGATTATGTATTAAATTATTCCCAATTGTCCAATCATTCATTTTATATCGTTTCTCTCAGATGCACCGCTTCCTGTAGTGTATGTTCCTGTGTGTGAGATCCTGTGTGTGATGCAGCTCTGATCTACTGCACTTCTTTATAATACTGATGATTTCTGTAGATGTGGCATCATGATGATGGGTTTGAGAGGTGAATTGGTTCAGGTAGAAGATCACTGTAGCCCTACATCAGTCCATGACTTTACTAAGGGTCTGAATAAAATCTCACACATCGCCACAAAATCTAGTGGAACATCTTCCTAGAAGAGTGGAGCTCTTTATAAGAGTGAATGGGACAATGTGTATCTTCAGGACACCCCCTGGCTAATGGATCCACATTGGGTTGAAGGATCTGATCAGAAGTTGTGAGTAACTCTGAAACCAGGACACGGTTACAGCTTTAGTTTTTCATATTGGAAAAACAACATTCTAATATAATTACTTGTTACGTCTTAGATTATAAAAAATAACCCGATTTCACAGTTCTTTGTGTTCGTTATTAAAATCCAGGAAGGAGAAAATGGCGTGAGTTTGTGTGTCACTGAGGGCTCGGCATTTCCTAGCTGCAGGTTTTTACATTCTTCTCTCGACTGCTCGGAAATCAGATGCCCTGTGAACATTCTCTCCTCGAAACCCAGCAGCTGCTGAACGCTGACTAAAGCCTCGCCTTCGGCGTCGTTTTCTAACCTTGCAGAGTCGTGTCTTTTCTCACAGGCGCCGCTTCCAGCCGCAGTTTATTTTCCAGCGGTTTGAAGCCTGTCCTTCACCGTTTGGAGACCGACCTCACTCGATTCTTTCTCTCTCTCTGTCTCTGTGTCTCTCGGCTGGTTTAGCCGAGTGCACTGACAGATGTCACGGTATTCATGAATATGTGGTGTACATTCTGCGTCCATGGGCCTTTGATCCACGTTTCAAACGAGACGTCTCTCGACAGCGCTCGCCGACTCGCTGCACATTTGCTGCCGCAACCTGTTTGTTTTCTAGACGAGGAACTTCTGCGTGTCGCATGCAAAAAACACCAGGGCAACGACGCTGCATCGAATTAGCATCCTGTCACAGCTTTTTGTCTCCATCCACTGCAATGATGCCGTGATGCACGTCATACTCACAGTCTGGTGACTCACCTGAGAAGTGCTGGATTGTTTTTGTTTGTTTGTTTGTTTGTGTTCCTGTCCCTAAAATGAGTCCCGCATCCACTGACTGCCTCTTTCTCAGGTAACTAGACAGAACCTGAGAACTAACTGCCCATTAATATGTACTAAATTATTCCCGATATTCGATTCTCTTTATTTTATACTGTTTCTGTAAGTTATGCTGCTTCCTGTAGTGTCTGATTATGTTGGAGTTTCTATCCAATCAGATTTCAGCCTCACATTACATGTTGCTGGCATCATAATCTCCCGTGAGGTCCTGTGGCTCCTGTGGCATAAACTCCAAGTTGCTTGAAGGTTGTTGCTGTAACTAATCAGATTGCTGACTCTGAGGTCCTCCAGCAGGCGTCCAATAACGTCAGCATTTTCACATCCTCTGATTGGACGGTCAGAGTGATGTCGAGAAAAATGTTTGAAATAACCTTATCTAGAGTGTGTTTTAATCCAACTAATATCCATCCAATAAATTGACCTAATAATTAGTATAGAAGCTATTAGATACAATAGAAGCAGCTTGATTAAAACCTATTTTAGCTTATGTGTTTTAATCAGTCTCATGTAGTCTCTGTACTCCAAGTATAATTCACAATAGCGATCAGATATTAATAAATAGAGTAGAGTAGAGTCTGACTGGTGTTATGAGTGTGTTGGAGAGACAAGAAAGAACAACATACAAGTCTTAAGCATGTTTATTGTGCAGAGAAGAGGTGAGATTTACGATGCTGTTAGTGAAGAATGATCCTAAGAGATGTTCCAGGATGTCTGTGAGTTGGAGCTGAATAAAAGAAACAAACAGAGATCACAATAACTAAAAACATACAATTAATATGTGCATGTAACAACAAAAGTAACAAGCTTACAATCATTATAGTTGTGAAGCTAGATACAGTATGCAACAGTCAGTTCAGATAATATAAATGAAGTATGACCTGGACACTAACATAACCACGTAGAATAATGTAGTTAAACATATACAAATAGACAATTTAAGTAAAATAATATAGCTTAATTTAATAAAAATGGAATAGCAAATATCATGATAAAAGCAGAACACTTACACAGAGTAGATGTAGGGAAGATAAAAACCTGAGAGCAGGAGGAAGCGGTGCCTGGCTGGACCAGAGGGGGTGAAGGTTGTATACACATTCTTTTCTTAAGTGACATAGAGAAAGAGTAAAAAGGGTAATTGGGGAACAGGAAAACCCAAATATGGAATCACAGGAAGGGGACTTTGCTGGGATGAAGAAAATAGAAAAAAGGTAAAAGTGTCATGTAACACCAGGGTATAAGAATGAGTGTGTGCAAAGTGTGTGTGCGCTTGATCATTTTGATGTGATGAAGTGACCACCTTCTATGGGCTCATCAGAACGTGTCTGGAATAAAGAAGTTTTGCTCTTTCTCATCCAAGACTGAAGATTCTTCATTGGCTTTTGAGGTCCATTTCATTGTATTTTATTAGGTTAAGAGTGCTACATTGGGAATTAACTGAAACAAAGAATCCACCCATGATGTGTCTGCTCAGAGACGGGTTCTGAGTTCCGACAAGAGAGCCTCAATAATCAGAGCTCGCAAATCACATATGTATCAAACTGCACAAAAACAACATCTAATCCTGTAGATTTAAGAGGGTTTTTTATACCGCAACCACTGACAGAGGAGAATCAGAAGTGCTGCTCTGAACGTAACAGAGAAAAGAGTCTATTGTTGGGATGCTAAGGTCCATCACAATGTTCCTGACCCTGGTCCAGCACCACATGCTGAAGATATTCTGCAGGTCAGGAAGATCGGTGCGGATGATAAGGGCAGATGAACGCACCAACCTCTGGAGGGCTCGTCTATTCTGCATGGTGCTGTTCCTGAACCAGGAGGTGATGCTACCAGTCAGGAAGCTTTGTGTGATGTGATGAGGAGAATAGAGATGCTCCTGTTACAGATGATGTATGTGGAGGTGCAGTTGTGGCTCCAGTGAAAGGAGACGCATTGAATTTGGGTTCATTGGGTTTCTTGATTTAATGATGACGTTCGTTCTCACTGTATGAGATCCTGTGTTCTTCTGTTATAATAGTGATTCTTTCTGTGGCCTGTACAAATTTAATATTGCTTCTTTACATTCGATAGTAAAAAGATATAAAACAATTTAATTCAATGATAATCCCACTGGGAACCCAGAAGCAGTGACTGAGTGAACCTCAAGATCAACTGGAGAACCCAGAACTTAATAGATTTCTTCTGACTGTTACTTCATGTATTCCCATGAATACAGGTTCATGTAAAAGCAAAGAAATGTTGGCAGAAAGCACAAACACTGCAGACTTTACTGTGGTCTAATAGAGAGAAACAGTTCCTTACAGAATGCCTTTTATGTATTTATTAATATATTATATAATAGTTTAAGTTCTGGTGTCGGTTATAATAATGAATTGGATCTCACATTAATCTACACTGATCACATCCCCCTTCTCTCAACCAAACACACACTGATAAGGTTAAAGAACAGCGTTTGAACATTTCATCCTAATTAATCTTCTGCTTTCTGGTCCAGAATGTGTTCCACGTTGCAGTCTGGTGGTGACAAAACCTGCTGGAATTCTTGTTGATCTAAGTTGGCAGTTTGGAACACACCGGCTCAGGCGAGCCTCGTGGTCTTACGGCACACAGCTCATTTATTTTTGTTATTGCGACTCGTAGTACAACACCAGATATGTGTTTCATTACCTTGTGTTCTGACAGGTAGAGTGTAAATACATGCGTTCCCAGTCGGAGAACCCGTGTGCTCTGAGCTCGCCAATGTTGCTTTGTCTAATCTGTTGTGACGCTGACAACAGAGCAAGAAACCAGAAAACAACCTCCGAAGCCAGAAGCGAGAGCAGACCGGTAAACAAGACGCTGAGGGCAATCGAGTGACACTTTCCCATTAAAAACAATGAAACACCAGTGAAGAGCGGCTGCGCTGTGCCCATGACCCCTCCTTGACCCCTGGAGAAGGAAAAAAATAAAACGCTTCATTTCTCTATTCACCTCGATTTCTCTTTTCATGCCTCGGCACTTCTCCAGGGCTGGTAATGATATTGGTTTCTCTCATCGAGGCCTTTGAGAATCTGCCCAGTCTTTTGTCACAGAGGAGATAGAGGGATCCTCTTGCTCTCTCTGAGGGAACAGATGAAGAGAAGAGCCCTCATCCATAGCCACCTTCACTCTGTAGGGAACAAAGAGACCTTCAACCAAAATCCTCAACAGGTTTTTTTCCTTTTTTTATCCCTTCAATCCCAATGGTGTCTGTACAGAAAATATTTTTGAGGCTCTTGAATGGGAACTGAGGGTTTCTTATTCTTCCAGTTTCATCAACTGTCCATTAATCCTCACATTAAGAGGCACTTAAAAGACTATTGCGCTCGAGTTTATCTTCTATACACAGCCATCGAGTGGAACAAAAATACACAAGAGTTTTGTTGTGTACTACAGACAGAGGCTCGAATATCCTGCCCACAGATTCTTAATTAAACTGCACATGCATATGCATTTTCTGACTCCGACTGACCCGCAGGCAGCGACTGAATGATGGTAGTACAGTATTTATAACGTACAGAGTGTGTAGTAATTTCATTTCTGAACCAAGATGAGTCTAGAACCGACTGACCAGATGAGAATAAAAGATAATTCCCTGAAGGGGAAAAGACAGACGGATGAAGGGGAAGCTCCTGTAGGCATTTACAAAATATGAAATGAACTAAACTGAAACGGCTTTTCCACGACTAAGGTGCTACAGATAAAGTTTACAGTGACAATAGTGCAATATGTCATGATTTAGCACCTGTGTGTGTGTTTGTGTGTGTGTGTGTTTGTGTGTGTGTGTGTGTGTGTGTGTGTGTGTGTGTGTGTGTGTGTGTGAGTGGTGTGTGTGTGTGTGTGTGTGTGTGTGTGTGTGTGTGTGTGTGTGTGTGTGTGAGTGTGTGTGTGTCGAGCCAAGTTTATTTCTATTGCGCTTTTCACAACAGACATGGTCTCAAAGCAGCTGTAAAGAATTGTAAGAGTGAAGGTGATTGGTGTGTGTTTATCCCTGATGAGCAGCATGGCTGTGTGTGTGTGTGTGTGTGTGTGTGTGTGTGTGTGTGTGTGTGTGTGTGTGTGTTCAGTAAATATGTGTTGAGGAGTCTGATGCTTTGAGGGTAGAAACGGTTACACAATCTGGTCTCGAGGATCCGAATCCTCTGGTACCTTTTTCCAGGTAACAGGAAGGTGAAGAATGTGTGTGTGTGTGTGTGCGTGCGTGCGTGCGTGCGTGTGTGTGTGTGTGTGTTTGAGGGATGTGTGTGTTTGAGGGATGTGTGTGTAGTTATCCAGTGTTAGTGTATTTGCTAATACATTGCTTGGTGTAAATTCCCTGCAAGCTTCTACTGCTTATCCTGCTTAATGTATGTAGCATTACATCTTCTCCTACGTTGATGTCCTTCAGCTCTACTGTCTCCATGCCCTACTGTAACGAACCTGTTTGAGTTCCCGTGTTCCTCTGCTTCACCATGAGCTCTCCAGCCAAGCCACATGAAAGGTTGATTAAATGCTACGAAACCTGGAGGAAAAAAAAGACTCTCTCCTTCTTGCTCTTTCTCTCTGAGACTAACCATCTCTTTGACCTCAACCCGTTTCCTCCGCTGCGTAACGTGCCACGGTGTAATTGCGGCTGGCAGGGCACACTAGAGAACGAGGCTAATTTAGCAGGCCACGTTAGCGCAGACGTGACACGGCTAAAGTGAGCCAAATGGGGCAGTGAAGAAGCACGAGGCCGTCTGTTCCTGACGAAGATCACACACAAATATACACAGGCACAGGTGTAAATACACTGAGCAGGACAAACACACACTCATTACGGTTAAATAATTTTCTCTTTCATCTGTTACTAAAGTTAAAGCCTTTATCTACATGTATCCAGATACGTGACTGCTAGTAAATGTACTCGCTTACTAGTGTAGTGCCATTCCGAACGAATTAATTTACTGATTCATTCTAATGCTAATTCTTAGTACTGATTTAGAATCTTTATGCTAGCATTACTCAGCATATTACAAATAGTAGTTAGCAGATAAGAGGAGGTTGTAGATCAACAGTAAATGCATTGGACACCACACCAAGCTGCCCCTTCTGGGCCCCTAAACAAGGCCCTTATCCCTGTAGCTGCTCAGTTGTATGAATGAGAGAAATGTAAGTCACTCTGGATGAGAACATGCAATGACTAGACAATAGTAAGAATTAGCTTGTTTGCTAATAAACATAGATTTGAGTTATTTAAGGTTTTCTCTGTAGCGTTGCTCCTAAGTCCAGATCCTGCCTTCAGAAACATCTCACACTGCCAGGTTCAGCATGTAGCTGTCAAGCACAAGGTTTGAATATGAAAATCAAAAGATAATAAAGCTAATCTAGCACCTAAACCATGCCTGGTGTGTGTGTGTGATGTTAAGCACCAATTAAACATACAGAACGCTCATAAATTCTTTATCTGAGCTCCTGAATTTTAAATAACAACTCATTTTAATTTATCCCACTGATGAAATGATGTCATTGTTTGTTTTGTATCGCTGCACGGATTCTGGACTCCACAGCAGGAATGGAGCTACATCAAGGATGGGTTCATAAAATGGAAGTTGTTCCTGTGGGTTGTAATGATACCTGTAATATCTTCCTCAAGGGCTCTGGTGGATCGTGTGTCTCTGGAAGCCACTTTCATGACCATTACGTGTTCTTTCCTCCAAAATGTGGATGAGGACTAAAATTGCTCTTATTTTGGGCCCAAGTCTTAGAATAATGTTTATATAACTGCGACTTGGCACACAGGAAAGATCCGGTCTTTGAAAACAATCGGGGGGAAAAAAGTGGCAAACAACTTGGAGCTGGGAGTTCATGAATAAAACATAACTCAATAATGGGATGTTATAGAGTGGGAGAGCAGGAGTGAGAGATCCGGGAGGAGATGTTAACTGTTTGTGTGGAGCCTCGGCTTTGAGAGATCTAATGAAGATGTTCTGCTGAAAAGAACAAGCTTCGGTACATGCAGTAACGCCGTCCTGAAAGCTCATGGACATGAGTTTAAATCGTTTCCCCACAATGCGGCAGGCCCTTTCTTTCCTTTTGACCGTTATTTGCCTCTCGAGCTGGTTTTATTTAGGATGGTCCTCTGTACACTGCATCATCACAATCATTAGTTTATGCAGGGTCATGTGGTATGTCCCCAGGCTAGGGACATGTGGTGTGTGTTAGAGGTGCAGGGTCATATGGTGTGTCCCCGGGGCAGGGACATGTGGCGTGTCCCTGGTGCAGGGTCATGAGGTGTGTGTTCGTGGTGCAGGGTCATGAGGTGTGTGTTCCTGGTGCAGGGTAATGAGGTGTGTGTTAGTGGTGCAGGGTAATGTGGTGTGTCCCCAGGGCAGGGAAATGTGGTGTGTCCCCAGGGCAGGGTCATGTGGTGTGTGTCTCTGGTGCAGGGTCATGTGGTGTGTCCCTCTGGTGCAGGGTCATGTGGTGTGTCCCTCTGGTGCAGGGTCATGTGGTCTGTCCCTCTGGTGCAGGGTCATGTGGTGTGTCCCTTTGGTGCAGGGTCATGTGGTGTGTGTCTCCGGGGCAGGGTCATGTGGTGTGTGTGTGTCTCCGGTGCAGGGTCATGTGGTCTGTCCCTCTGGTGCAGGGTCATTTTGTGTGTGTGTCTCCGGGGCAGGGTCATGTGGGGTGTGTGTGTCCCCGGGGCAGGGTCATGTGGGGTGTGTGTGTCCCCGGGGCAGGGTCATGTGGGGTGTGTGTGTCCCCGGGGCAGGGTCATGTGGGGTGTGTGTCCCCGAGGCAGGGTCATGTGGGGTGTGTGTGTCCCCGGGGCAGGGTCATGTGGGGTGTGTGTGTCCCCGGGGCAGGGTCATGTGGGGTGTGTGTGTCCCCGGTGCAGGGTCATGTGGGGTGTGTGTCCCCGGTGCAGGGTCATGTGGGGTGTGTCCCTGGTGCAGGGTCATGCATGGAGATATGTGTATCACTTTAATGTTATTGTCGGCTCTTTCAGCTTGATTGTATGATCAGCTCTGCTATTTATACCTGAATTTTTTTTCACGATTCAAAGAATGTCATTATGCATCAGGCATTACAGAGCTGACTGTTGAGCGAGCGCATGTATTTCAGCTAATTAACTTTAAATGTGGATCAAATAAACAAATGTTCTGTCCGACCATGAAAAAATTGCTTTGTGTATTTGTAGAAAATGTAACAAAGGCACACACACGCACACACACGCACACACACGCACACACACACACACTTTCCACGTGGAGTGACTACATTCAGTTCAACTGTTTATATTCTCTAATCCGTTGAAAGTCTCGATTTCATACGCACTTAACATCTGAGCCGAGCGTTTACACAACACGATGAGAGGAATTCCGCATAATGAGAAGCTTTAATGCTGGATTTTGATTGGTCCAACAGTAACTGATGCAGAATAACAGCAGCTTTGAGTGTACGCTTCACCTAAACATGTTTATTTGTATTTATCTTTTAAGTTTACTGTAAAGCGATGTTTAGTGTGTAGGGACGGTACGAGTCATGGGTACGTTTGAGTCGATCACAGATGACTTTCCACTTTGTCAAGACGGAGAAAAAGATCAAGGGATTTTCCGAGTACTTTGCCGTGTTTATTTCTTTGTTGTTTTGAACTCGCCAGAGTGAGAAAATGATTCATCAGCTTGTGAAGAAAAACACACACTCTTCCAGGCAATCTGATGTGTTTACAGAGAGTCAGTGTGATTTAAAGCTATGAAACAAATATCATTTAGAAAGACGATTGAAGATGTTCAGCAGAATTGCCATCATGCTCGGTGTTCATTTTGTTTAGTTGGAAGTCATGAGCCACGTTCGTGCTCTAATTCAGACGCTGACGGAAACAGCCGCAGGCCTCATTCGGTTTGCAATTTTAAAGGTAAACGATATTTAATGACTCAATTAAGTTGCGTAAGAAGAAGAATGTTGTAAGTTCAGGCAGTGATTAATCACAGGGGTGAAAAGGGGCACAAAGGGGAAAGGGTCTGAAAAAGAAATGAAAGTGGAGCTCTGGTGCAATGTGACAGGGGGATAAATGTAACTGCTCTTCGTTGTGTGAAGAAAATTAAGAAACCGCGAGCTTCCACTCTGATCTTAGCTCAGAACACCATCACAGAGACTCCTGCTAACGTCCATGTGTCCTGGTGATCATAGCAATGAGTGCTCGAGTCGCTGATGTTTCACTTTCATGTTTTATAGCAAATGAATATTTTTTGGATTTGCTCAGGCAGATTTCGGTCCAATCTGAGTGTCTGTGATGTCAACGTTTTAGACCCAAACTTACTAACTGATTTCACAAACTGAGAAAATGTTCTCATTCCAATCTCAGATCATTACTGTATAAATATCTTCCCAGTTCTGAGTGTGACACTGAAATCCCCCTGAAACATCTCAATCCTGCTTTAAAATGTTCTTCACCTACAATCATCTTAATGATTTCAAACATTTTCCAAAATCCACTCATCCACACTGAGGCCATGTCCACACTAATACATTTTTCATTTGAAAACGTGTATGTTTCTCTCTGTTTCAGTCGTTCATCCAGACCGAGACGCCTTTTTTTATTTAACAAAAACGTACATGAATAAAAAATTATCTCCACTTTCCACAATCGCTCGTTTGAAAAAGGTTCGTGTTTTTCAGAAGAAACGTGAGAAATTGTTTCTGGGTTCGTGTGAACGTAGCCATGATGTCTCCTGAAATGCTCCACACATCACTCTCAATAATTTGTCCAACACAGTAAGAGCAACAAATGAATTCCAGTGAGTCACTTCAAGTTTGCGTCTTGAATTCTTCTGGAATTGTGTGTAATTTTCTTCCTTCACTGTCGGTTCCTCTGCTGGATGAATGTGAACAGCGTGAGCAGGTATCTGGCCTTGAGCTTTGCTCTTCTCATTACAGTTATGCTCTTCAAGAGCTTTCGATTCCTCCTGAGGAGAATAACCCCAACTCGGAGCCGTGCGTTGTGTAGCTCAGCAGAACACAACCTAAGAGGCCATTTATAGCAGTAATGAGTGTTCAAAGGGAAAACATTGCTTCATTCTGTTAGACCTGTCGACTTCGGTCACGTCCAACATCGCTCCTGAGGCATTCATTCAGGAGCTCTGCGCCGTCATTGCCGGCGTGCTGAGAACTGAAATGCGCATGATGAATAGACGAACTGAGAACATTGTAATCAGTGATGGAGCTTGTGGAAGGAGAAGAACAGTGTGGAGAAAGAGGGAAAGGCAGGATGTTGTGCTGTGTCGGGATAAATACGCTTTACACTCCTGATTGCAGGAAATGAGAGAATTTGGTGGTCTGGTGAGATGATTGTCTGGTGAAGGTAGAAGTAGGAGAATGGAGGGAAAGTGAGACATTGTGGATTTGTGATGGAGTCTGGAAGAGAGGAATAAGAGTGTAAAGAACAACAGTTTATTCATGCACCACAGAGTGCGTGCTGCATGAATTTGCTCGGCTGATATTCACTGTATGATGCAATCGGTGTGAAACGGGAAGCAGCGCCGGTTTGCTACGAGGTGTTCGGGTTGATAGTTCACGCACCGAGGAGATGTCCGACCTCATCCCACAGCTGAGACGTGACGTTTGTGCTTGCATGGTGTGAACTCTGGGATATGTAAAGGCTAGAGTTACATTAATATTAACATGAGAAGGACATGAGGGAGACTCCAAACTCCATGCAGGAACTCATGTGAGCTCCACCTTCATACTAATATATTTATGAACATATACACAAACTTTTACTGCTTCAAGACAAAGCGCTACAGAAATAGAAATAAACCTGACAAATGATCTGAATGTAGTGAAGGCCTCTGGGGTTGCCAGATTGTTCTTGTGTAAGAGAAAGACAGTCTGGACCACTGGTGAACTTGTGTTTAGGAACAAAACTAAAGGTAAAAGCAAGATAAGATAAAAGAGAGGTATGGTTCCCCAGGCAGTGTGGTCCTTCAGGGAGTGGGATGGTTCTCCTGGCAGTGTGGTCCTTCAGGGAGAGGTATGGTTCTTTTTTGCTCTGAATTAATTCATTTGCAGGAAGTGATTGTGGCTGATGAACAAAATCCACTAGATATTTATTTTGGTATCTAATCATTGATTTGTTTTACTAAGATTTACTCAGTATTTATTACTGTCTCGCTGTTTGTTGTGAAAGAACCTTTAAAGAACAGAAATTGATGGTGTGTAAAATTCCAGACATGCTGTTACTAATCATGAAGGCAAAATGCAGTGATTTGATCTTTCCTGTGCTCCTGAACTTGTCTCCACACCTCCAGCTGTAGTGCCTCATCCACCTAAGCTCCCCATGACGCTCGCTTCGAGATCAAATGATCCAGCGATCCTCCAAATCAACAATTCTCACACATCTTCCACAGTCTAATTTTAGCCCAGGTAGCTTTTCACTTCCAGCTTCCCAGCAGGCTGCTTCACCACTCTCAGGTTCCTTGTATTTCTTTGTGGGGTGGTCTGAAAAAAATAAAAAAAACGCTGGGGCAACCCCTCTCATGCTGCTTTTTTTCTCACCTCTTTTTTTTTTCCTTCGCTCCGAACCCGAGCTGGTGGAGGCGTAATGGTCTCCCAGAGGGCCAGATGAAACATGCTCCCCACCGCCGCCTGTTTACTGAGGAGTGCGTTTGAAGTCGAGCTCAAGATGTCTTCATTTCAGCACCAGACGCTCTGAAGCAAAAAAATGAGTACAGAGAAACGATGTCGTGAGAAAAGCAGGAAGAAAAAAGTGAAATAAAAAGCAGCAGTGTTTTTCAAAATGGTCTGCACTGCTAATGAGCATGCATGATTTAGGAATTATGTGTAAAATACAACACAGTTTTAAATAATTCAGCACAGTTCATTTAATATTCTGTATTTATCTCCTGTTATCCAGACCCTCGCTCCAAAAGCGACTGTGGATGAAGGCATGTGCTTGGATATTTACACTGGAGGTTCTGCACACCAGGCTATCAGTGTGTTAGCATTGTGTAGCAGCTAATCAGCTGTCATAAATACAAAATAATGAAAGATAACAAGTTCTCCTAGCTAGCATATTGTCAGGGATCCACCAGCCACACCTTCACTTATCACTCCAAGCCACTCTCCCACTTACTAATCACTTACCCCCCCCCCCCCCCCCCCCCGTTCCTCCACCAGCTCATTGTCCGTTCTACAGCTTAGGCAATAGAACACTGTCGGACTACCCAAACTACTCAGTATTGTTTATTCGTTGGCTACGTGACTCTAGGTGGTTTTGTTTTGCTTCTGCCTGATCACAGCTCTTACCTGGTTTAGCAAACCTGGGGTTTCTTTTTTGTGCTTTGCCCTGTTCTTTTCTCATTAAAAAGCCTTGTGGATTTCACTTCGGTTTCCGGCACGTTCTTTTGCCTGACACATATGCAGAGAACCTGAATAAAACCAGGCACAAGAAAAAGTTCAAAATATTTAACTTCTAATATAGAATTAGTAATTAGTGAATAAGTGGTGTGTGTGTGTGTGTGTGTGTGTGTGTGTGTGTGTGTGTGTGTGTGTGTGCGCGCGTGTGTGTGGTTGGTACATGGAATCTATATTAAGCAGCGATCTGACTACGAGTGACGAGTCGTTAATGAACGATTCGTTTATTTTGAGTGACTCTTTAATGTGACTCAGAAGAACGAGTCGCCTTAAAGAGTCGTTTGTTAATTTTCTACTGGACGCTTATGAGCAAAGCATCTCAAAATCTCTGTAGGTTATGAACAGGAAACAGAATTGAGCAGTTCATCTCTCGAATCTTCTCTTCTCTTGACTCTCAAAGACTACACAATGCAATAGATCAGATTTTTTGTTCCCAAAGATGTTATTAATACAATAATTATAAGAGTCACGTGACAAAAGAACATACGTCACTGACCAGAATATGAGAGATGAAGTTTATTCTGTTCTGTTTATTATAATTTGTGCTTAGCCTGATATTTTCATTATTGGAACTATAGTTAAAGTTGGTGTATGTAGACGTTTTGTAGACAACAAAAGATTCATTTATTTTCCCATCACTCCTGACCACATGGGCGTTCCACAACATGGATCTACATAGCAAATTAATGAGAATATTTCATTAGATTGTTCAGTTATTAGAATCATTTACGTTACTGTGAGAACTTATCGCCCTGAGAGCTCATCACCCTGAGAGCTCATCACCCTGAGAGCTCGTCACCCTGAGAACTCGTCACCCTGAGAACTCATCACCCTGAGAACTCGTCACCCTGAGAACTCATCACCCTGAGAACTCATCACCCTGAGAACTCGTCTCCCTGAGAACTCGTCACCCTGAGAACTCGTCACCCTGAGAGCTCGTCACCCTGAGAACTCGTCACCCTGAGAACTCGTCACCCTGAGAACTCGTCACCCTGAGAACTCATCACCCTGAGAGCTCATCACCCTGAGAACTCGTCACCCTGAGAACTCATCACCCTGAGAACTCATCACCCTGGCCCATCACTGAACTTTCTCCTAGAGCAGCACACCTTATTCATGGTTCTGTAAGGAAGTGTGTTACTGAACATTCTCATAACTTTGACATTGATTTCACATAAAAAGTGCTAAAAGAATCTTCAGCTACTGAACCATCGTGATTATAAACAGTAAAATGTAACTTCACTTCTATTTCTATGAAGAGTTCAAGGAAAAACTCACATTAAGAAGTAACAATCCTCTGAATTTACAGTAGCTCAGGATTTGGTCTGTTGTCTCCATGGGAGCAGCTGCTTATCAGTCCTCAGACTGCGATCATCGATTCCCATTCCTTCGCTCCTGTTAGTGCTGAAAGCAGATTTTACTGCCAGTTACTAAAATCAGTAGATTTACGCTCCTGAATTAGAGGCAATTAACAACCGAGTCTGTTCAGGACACAATTTCTTCAGCAGGTTCAGGATTTTCTACACAAAATCTCCTGTCAGGGTTCAAGTTTAGCTTAAAATCCCAGTACGTAAAGATCCACATGGTCTCGTTTCCGCGACCGACATCAAAAACCAAAGCCAGTGAAAGACTACACTTCCCATCAGCCACTGCACTGCGGCCGTGTGTTCGTCTGAATCACATTATCTGAAATGAGCAGTTGTATACACACTCACGGTTCGCTGAACGTCTTCGTGTCCTGTTTGTCTCTCCGTGGTTATTGTTCCTGCTCGCTTTTGTACCTTTGTTCATCATTTCCAGTTTCAGTGTGTGTTTACTGTCGGTGTGTTTGTGTTGGTACATGTGTGTTTTATTGAAAAACTCTGCACTTGTGTTCATTACACAACAATCCGGTTGTTTTTTACTCGCCTTTTTACACATTTTCAGAGGCTGCTATTAAAAAGCACTAGATAAAACACATAATAATAATAATAATAATAATAATAATAATAATAATAATAATAATAATAATGTTTTATTATTTTATTATTATTGTTATTGTGTTTTATGCAGCCTGGCGCAGGGAAAAGGGGCATTTATTAGCTCTCCATAATAAATACATTTTACTGAGCAGGACTTTTCAGGACTTTACCAAATGCTGGGTCACGTCAATCAAACAATAACGCAGAAACCAGCGTCCATCCGAACCTCCTCCTGAAGTCCATCAGATAGTGTTGAGAAGCAAAAGGAGAAAAGGGTCACAGGGATTTTATATATATATATATATATATATGTGTGTGTGTGTGTGTGTGTGTGTGTGTGTGTGTGTGTGTGTGTGTGTGTGTGTGTGTGTGTATGTGTTCATTCAATCTCTGACAGACCTGATCTCAACCCTCACCCTCAACCCCCTGACAGTGCAGAAAAGCCTGTGATTAGAGATGCTCAGTAAAAGAGAGAGAGAGAGAGAGAGAGAGAGAGAGGAAAGGGAGAGAGAGAGAGAAAGGAAGAATAGACAAAGAAGGAATGAAGGAACCAGTCAAGCTGTCAGACTCGTCATAAACCAGCGAGAGCTCTGCTGAAGGACACTGTTCAACCTCAGCTGCCATCCTGCTCTCATCCTCTCATCTCCAATCTCCATCCTTCCTTCCTTCCTTCCTTCTTTCTTTACAGGATTCTCCAGACGGTTTCTCCTCTAGACGTTGTGTCTGGTTAGGAGCAGCGATGGCAGACGGCCGAGGCTGTGAGTGAGATCAGACAGGAGGCTAAAATCTAATATCTATCGATATCTTGACAGTGAAGCTGTTAGTGTTGAGCAATGAGTTTGTATCACAAGGTCTCATCGATTGTATAATGAGGACGATGTGGTGCAAAATATTACACACAGAACTGAAGATTAAAGCAGAGACGAATCCACAAACAAATGGATTCCAAACAGAAAGACTCGAATTAACATCACTTTAGACCTGATTAAAGAAGGATTATATTGTTATCATTACAGTTACATTCCTCACACCCCAGTGTTAGGGTTTAAAGTTTGGGTTTAGGGTTAGGGTTTACATTTACATTTACATTTACATTTGCGGCATTTAGCAGACGCCCTTATCCAGAGCGACGTACAAAAGTGCTTTAAATCTCAAGAATATTTATATTGAGAATACAAACTCAATATAAATATAACTCGAATTCTACAAACTTGGAAAGTGCTAATTTAAGTATTTCAGGAAGAAGTAGGTCTTCAGTCGTCGCTTAAAGATAATCAGGGACTCTGCTGTACGGACATCTAGGGGAAGTTCATTCCACCACCTCGGTGCCAGAACAGAGAAGAGCCTTGAATTGTACTTATCTCTCAATCTGAGAGAAGGTGGTACCAGTCGAGCAGTGCTGGAGGATCTCAGACAGCGTGGTGCAGTGCGAGATGTGATGAGGTCACTGAGGTAAGATGGTGCTGGTCCATTTTTGGCCTTGTAGGCAAGCATCAGTGTTTTGAATCTGATACGTGCAGCTACTGGAAGCCAGTGAAGGGAGCGCAGCAGTGGGGTGGTGTGGGAAAACTTGGGCTGATTGAACACTGAAGTCGTGCAGCTGCATTTTGGATCATTTCAGTGGATGAATAGCGTTCAGGGGAAGACCTGCCAGCAGAGAGTTGCAGTAGTCCAGTCTTGAAATGACAAGAGACTGAACAAGCACCTGGGCAGCCTGTATGGACAGAAATGGTCGAATCCTTCGGATGTTATAGAGAAGAAATCGACAAGAACGAGCAACATTAGCGACATGTGGGAAAAAAGACAGTTCATTGTCCATAGTTACCCCAAGGTTACGAGCAGTGGCTGAAGGGGAGAGCAGAGAGTCATGAAGTGTTATTTGTAGATCTTGACCTGGAGATGGTTTAGAATTGGGGTTTAGGGTTAGGGTTTAAAGTTTGGGTTTAGGGTTAGGGTTTAAAGTTTGGGTTTAGGGTTAGGGTTTAAAGTTTGGGTTTAGGGTTAGGGTTTAGAATTGGGGTTTAGGGTTAGGGTTTAAAGTTTGGGTTTAGGGTTAGGGTTTAGAATTGGGGGTTAGGGTTTAAAGTTTGGGTTTAGGGTTAGGGTTTAGAATTGGGGTTTAGGGTTAGGGTTTAAAGTTTGGGTTTAGGGTTAGGGTTTAGAATTGGGGGTTTAGGGTTAGGGTTTAAAGTTTGGGTTTAGGCTTAGGGTTTAGAATTGGGGGTTAGGGTTTAAAGTTTGGGTTTAGGGTTAGGGTTTAGAATTGGGGGGGTTAGGGTTTAAAGTTTGGGTTTAGGGTTAGGGTTTAGAATTGGGGTTTAGGGTTAGGGGTTAAAGTTTGGGTTTAGGGTTAGGGTTTAGAATTGGGGTTTAGGGTTTAAAGTTTGGGTTTAGGGTTAGGGTTTAGAATTGGGGTTTAGGGTTTAAAGTTTGGGTTTAGGGTTAGGGTTTAGAATTGGGGGTTAGGGTTTAAAGTTTGGGTTTAGGGTTAGGGTTTAGAATTGGGGGTTAGGGTTTAAAGTTTGGGTTTAGGGTTAGGGTTTAGAATTGGGGGTTAGGGTTAGGGTTTAAAGTTTGGGTTTAGGGTTAGGGTTTAAAGTTTGGGTTTAGGGTTAGGGTTTAGAATTGGGGGTTAGGGTTAGGGTTTAAAGTTTGGGTTTAGGGTTAGGGTTTAGAATTGGGGTTTAGGGTTAGGGTTTAAAGTTTGGGTTTAGGGTTTAGAATTGGGGTTTAGGGTTAGGGTTTAACGTTTGGGTTTAGGGTTTAAAGTTTGGGTTTAGGATTAGGGTTTAAAGTTTGGGTTTAGGGTTAGGGTTTAGAATTGGGGTTTAGGGTTAGGGTTTAAAGTTGCCGCTTCGGGTTTAGAGTTGTGGAAGATCAGAACCCTGATCTTCTGCTCTTCTACCATAAGCTTTGACATGTACGATGCTTTTCTGATCACCACAGTTGTAAAGAGTGATGTAACTGTAACATTCCAAGCAGCTCAATCCAGTCTGTTTATGTTCCTCTGATCCGTTTCATCAATAAACTGCTTCCAGATGTTTTTTCACACAATTCTGCACAAACTCGAGAGATTGTTTCTGCTGTATTGTAAATGTACACATTTAAGTGGGAGTGGTTTAAAGATGTTTGCAGGGATGAAGGTGTTTCTGGATTTCTTTGCTCAGGGAGATGTTCTGTGAAGGAACCGATCTAGATAAGTGTATTAGTCATTTTATATTTCGAAAATTTAAAAAATAATGTTTACTACTTTCCCATCAGAGGAATGAGTGTCTCAAGATTATATAATGAAAGTTTACAGTTTAATTGATCATCTAAAACGCACAACGCAGCCGTCGTCTCAGTGTGTATCGTATCCGATCTCCAAGAAGTAACAGATTAGTCTGGAGTTCCAAAAAGAACCTCTTGAGCTTTTCTGATGTCCTGATGGACACTTTCATGTTGCTTTCTGGTAGATGGAGGATATTGAATCAGATCCAGATCCTCTCTCTGTTCTCAACCAAACATTGCAACACTGAAAAAGATGAGACGTCTGCAGAAACCTCTCACACGTCTCCTCCATCGCTCGTTACAGACTATTGCTCATCTGATGCCAATCACATTAAATTTCTTATTTCATCAAAATTCTTTCCGTATTGCACACATCACTTTAATGGTATTAACACACACATCATGTCGAGGGCATGTGCAGGATTCGGCTCTGATAACAGGTCTAGACTTTTATTCCTCAGTCTCATAACCATTTTATTTCCAGCTTTGCTGTTCGTGCTGAATAATTCATGCCAGTCCCTGAACCATGTGCTGTGGCGTGAATAACTGAATAATAATTTGGGATTATTTATAAATGAGATTATTGGTTTATTAAGATGTTTAAAGGATTTTGGGAGGATGAGGTTTGTGCAGGAGTCAGTTGAGATTGTGTTTGTATTGGGGTGGTGAAGAGGTGTGTGTGTGTGTGTGTGTGTGTGTGTGTGTGTGTGTGTGTGTGTGTGTGTGTGTGTGTGTGCGCTGTACATTTACAGTGTAGTTTAACAGTCCATAAGTCTGTTCTGTAATCTCTTCTACATTATGTATATATTATATTTATCTACATTATTCAAATATTAACGTTTTTTTTAATACAAATCATTAAAATATTTTCAGCTAAAACCAGATGAAATGATCAAGAAAACATGAACATAATGAGCAAAACAATAACCAGACAGACAGACAGAGAAACAGACAGACAGAGAGACAGACAGACAGAGAAACAGACAGACAGAGAGACAGACAGACAGAGAGACAGACAGACATAGAGATGGATAAACTGCAGTCTAAAGTTATTTACAGAGTAACAGCTCAGTTTTATTTATAAACTGAATACACTTACAGTTTTTTCTGAATGCTTAAGCGCTAATCGTGATTCTTGTAGCACAATTTCTAAAACTATTAATACGTATAGCAAAACCACTGACTGAGTTTGCAAAACTAAAAGCACAAACACTGCTTTGCACTCAGTTTGCAATTTTGTAACACACACTTTGCAAAACTGTAGGCACAATTCACTGCACAACACTCTTTTTGCAAAACTTTAAACACAACTCACTGCTTACACTCAATTACCAAATTTCCAACACACTCCTAGCAAAATTATACACATGTATGGCTATCTTTAACACTATTTTGCCAACTGTCTGGCACACTTTCACATGTGAAAACTGTTTTAGATAATTAGTTCACTTTGCAATCAGCCTAAGCACTATAAATAAGCCACAGGTAAGCTGTCTGTGTGGAGTACAATGGAAGGAGCAGTAAGAGTGAGAAGAGTGAGAATCAGAGGAGGCCGAGGAGGCCGAGGGAGAGGACGTGGAGGTGAAGAAGTTGGAGGAAGAGGACGTGGAGGTGAAGAAGCGAGAGGGTTAGAGGAAGTTAGAGGAAGAGGACAAGGAGGAGCAAGAAGAGGACGAGGAGGGGAAAGAGGAAGGGTAAGAAATAGAATAACTGATGACATCAGAGCTACAATAGTGGACCATGTCATCAACCATGGGATGACCCTGAGGGAAGCTGGCCAACGGGTTCAGCCTAATTTGAGCCGCTACACTGTGGCAAGCATCATTAGGACATTTCGAAATGAGAATCGGTAAGTACTTTGTAGCACTGCCATACTCTAATGAGAAACACAACAGTACCATACATGCAAAAATACTGAAATTGTTACTTTACAGAATTGCTAGACGTCCAGATGTTGGGGGCAGAGGAAGAATGTTCACTCCAGAGCAAGAGACCCATATAGTGAACATGGTGATTGCCAATAATGCAATAAGACTGCGCGAAATACAGCAGCGCATAATTGATAATGACACCATCTTTCAAAATATACACAGTGTAAGCATTTCTGCACTAAGTCGTGTACTTGCGCGCCACAGAATAAGAATGAAGCAAATTTACAGAGTTTCTTTCGAGAGAAACACAGAACGTGTAAAGCAACTGCGATATGACTATGTGCAGGTAAGCTATAGTGTCATTGGTTCTGAATTTGGAAGTGCATACTGTAGTGCTGTGCATGGGCCTGATGTGTTGCATTTGTTTTGTCTTGTCCAGAGAGTGATGGAACTAGAAACAGATGCAATGGGACATGAGCTACTTTTTGTAGATGAGGTCGGTTTTAACCTCAGTAAAACCAGGAGACGTGGCAGGAACATTACTGGACACCGTGCCATCATCAATGTCCCAGGACAACGTGGTGGTAACATAACCATGTGTGCAGCTATAAGCCAAAATGGTGTTGTTCACCATCATGCAACCATAGGCCCATACAACACTGCACACATTATTGCATTCCTGGACACCTTACATGACATGCTAACTGTTCAGAGACCAGAGCATACCCGATATGTCATCATATGGGACAATGTTAGTTTCCATAGGGCTGCTTTGGTCCGCAACTGGTTTACAGACCACCCATCCTTCATGGCACTCAACCTCCCTCCATACTCTCTATTCTTTAATCCCATCGAGGAGTTCTTCTCTGCCTGGCGCTGGAAAGTGTACGACCGTCATCCTCATCAACAGGTAGCCCTTTTACAGGCAATGGAGGAGGCATGTGGAGATATTGACCAGGCATCATGTCAGGCCTGGATACGGCATTCAAGGAGATATTTTCCCCGGTGCCTTGGACTGGAGGATATTGCATGCGATGTGGACGAAATTTTGTGGCCGGACCCAGAAAGACGACATGATGTAGGCTGATTGTCTTTTTTTTTTCTTTTTTTTTGTGAAATTACTATTTTGTGTTCTGACTTTGTCTTGGTTTTGATGAGTGTGAATAAACACCAATACTTGAAGTTTGGATCCTTGTATGTTTACATGACACTATGACAAAATTATGACCTCAAATTGACATCTGTACACAGAGAAAGCAAAAGCCAGATGTGTTTTGTATTCATACCATCAGTGTGTAGTTGGCACATTGTGTGCTTAGTAGATGATGGCTTGTGTTTACTGTTTGATACGAAAACACCATTTTTACGAAGGTGTGAAGAGTTACTCTAGCTGTGTTCGCTTTTGCAAGAGAAACACAATGTTTTGATAATTGGGTGAAAGGTTTTCTTATTTATGTGTAGAGTTTTGCAACAATAGCCAATAGTTACAAAAAATGTGCTTAAGCAATCAGAAAAAACTGTAATATACACTACAATGAACAAGAGTCAATTCTCCTCTGATCAGCAGAGATCATACCGATACAGCTTCTGAACCTGATAGACCCTGTATGGAGCTCTTCATCTGATCTTCTTCAGTTTCTCAACACTCTAAAGCCGGTGGTGTGAGAGGGAGCTGAAAGGTTTTTCCGTTTCAGTAGCATTAATCACTGAGCCAGAATAGTGATGACGGATACAAAACCAGATTCTTCTGCAGAATAGAAGAATGATGAGGGATTTGCCCCAAACGTGGTAATAATGACACCGGGCTCAGTGGACTTTCTTTTTAGTGTGGGGTTTAAGAACATCATTCCTGTTCTGGAGTCAAAGTTCTAATCCTCCGTTTATATACTACTCAGAATAGAAATGTACCTCTAATAATAGGACTTGAGTGTTATTTGGTGTGTGTGTGTGTGTGTGTGTGTGTGTGTGTGTGTGTGTGTGTGTGTGTGTGTGTGTGTGTGTGTGTGTGAGAGAGAGAGAGAGATGTATATACACAAATATACATAAAGTTCTTGTATAAACACCCAGATGAGAGTTATATACACACACACACAATGTTCCTGATTCACTAGTGTCCAAAAGCAAGTCTTCAGCCTAGCATGCACTGCTAGATGCTAGCCGAGCGAGTAGTGTATAGACAGTGATGATCTTTCACACGGCCTCATGGTCTCAGCAGAATTCACTCTAAAACAGATTTACTGTAGACATCAAAGAAATAAACAACCTGAAGAGGAATAAATCCAGGAGCCGAAAGTCATGTGGTGTGTGCGTG
>JBCEWE010000182.1:219081-229081 GCA_039877035.1 Silurus lanzhouensis
GAAGAAGCAATCTTTTTAAACTGTTCTGCAACAAGTTTCGCAGTTCATCAACGGTCCAGAGTGTGTTTTCACTGGCACGTAGCCTCTACAGCTCACACAGCTGATTTATTTCTCTTGAAAAGAGAGAAAAACAGACTGAAATTTACACCACAAACCAGGTCAGAACATAATTCCATTATTTTAATGACGTGAAGGCTAAGACACACTGAGGAATGTTGGGGAGATGATTAACAGGAACAGGAAGTGAATCCAGGCTCATATTAATGGCCATGGGTTAGATCTGCTCTGCTTTACTGACATGGAGGAAATGAACGTGGAGGTATTGTGAAGTTCATAAAGTACCAGATATTTATTATTTATAAGATAATTGGGATCTGAAGTGAATTTTTACACTTTTTTATCACAGCACTCACTCAAGAGCTCTTGTGTCTGGGTTTGATGTGAAATCTGCTTCCTTTGGTGACCTTTCTGAGAATAAAACTGTGGTCAACTTGAAGATGCTTTGGGCTGCAGATAACACTTTTACTAGGAGGACGAGAGTTTAGCAGTGAAATCATTAGATACTGCATTTGAAGGTCACAAGTTCAAATCCCAACCACACCAAGCCGTAGTGACGGGAAGATCAGATTATTTCCAATTTATTATTTCCTATTTCCAATAATCTATCAATATATACAGTGTGTATATATATATATATATATATATATATAAAAGTCAGTGAGGATCCTTATCTGGCTCGTGGTGGTTCCCTGGTGATGTATAAATGTGTCTTGGTCTCGAGTGTCACTGAAAACACAAATTAATATCATTTTGTTCACTAGAAGAAGCAGATAAAAGGGTGGAGGAACAGTTTCAGCTCTTTTCTGATCTCAATATTTAATGTCCTCCGTGATTTTTGACTGTTCCAGTTTTTGTAACTGAACCCTTCTGCATCCGTAGTAAATTCTGAAGTAAAGATTCATATTGTAACTACAATCCATTAAAAAACAGGAAATTGATTCTTCTGAACGCATGAACTTCCTCACATGATTAGCTGCTGCTTCTACAGTGTTCTTCCAGCACACAGACACTAAAAAAAAACAACCTGTCCTTCAATAATTGTGGACTTTGACGTTCCTGGGGGACTTTTCAACGTCTCAGGGTTTTTTGGTTCCTTTTTAAGAAAATCTTTTGAAATTCCTCCTGGAATCCTGTGGAAAAGTGCTGTGTTTGTTCAGAAAGGTAAAAGCTGCATGGGGCAAGCTGTTTGATGGATGTGAGGACTTTGTGACCAGAATATAAATTCTGAACTCTAATTTGTAAATGTTTAAGGGACACTTATTGAACTTCCTCTTTCACACCCAGAGGACTAGTGGAGGGATTTCTGATTCATACTGTATGCAGTAAAAGTCTCTGGTGTTTGTGTAAGATCATCACCAGGCATTATATATTCATAAACCAGGATTATTCTCCATGTGCAAATATAAAACTTCTCCAAAGTGCTACATTAACTTTATAGAATCAGATTTATTGGACAAGAATGGCTGAGTATTCAGTAAGAAATGAGAGTAATCCATCAGAGCACATGCACAGTGATGCTGGACTCAACAAGATCTCCACTATTTCACACCTGAGAACAAGTAATTTTCACGGCTGAGCATGAAAAACACTAGACATTGAGGTCTGATAGAAAGTGACGTTATAGTGCAGTGACTGTCCAGTTGGGTAAAGAAGCATAATGCACATGGGCAGAGGTGGAAAAGAACTCGTTACATTTACTCACGTTACTGTAATTCAGTACTTCTACATTTTAAATCATATCTGTTACTGAGTTACTGGAACTCACTGACTGACGTAGACGGACAGACAGACGTCAGTGATGCAGACGGAAATAAAAGTCGAACCTGGAGGTTGTTTATTTGCTGTCTGAATCTCAGATCTGCATTTGCGATTTCTTTCATCATTCTTTCTATTGCGTATGGGTACTACAGTATATTCCAAAACATGGCATGGTTCTTCTCACTTCTGGTCTCCGTGAACCAGTGAGGCTCCAGAACCTGGATCAGTGATAATCAGACACGGTTCCAGTGTGAACATCACTAATCTTAGGGTTGAAATTTGGTGAGATGATAAAGATATATATTTGTATATTTGACCTTTTTCTTGCCACAGAATCTGATTTCAGTGAATGTGCCGACTTCTAGTTTTACCAATTTGCTCCTACATCTAACGCTGTACCTGCAGACCCTTGATCATACCAGATCCAGCAAATAGATAAAGAGAGGAATTGAATAGTATTGAGAGGATTTTGGAGCAGCGCCGCCGTGACCCTGGTGGATGAATTGTGAGTAAATCAGGGGAAATGTTTAATAGAATGGTTTTGTACAGATTTATCTCTGAGATAAAACCCTGGAGAAGAGATAGACGTGTGTTTTAAGTGGCTGGTATGAATATTAACCTCAGTCCTGGATGGTGGACTTGATTGGTTTCAGGTCTGCTTCAGATGATTAGATATTTTATTCTTATGTGGGTTTCTTCTGAATTTGGTGTAGAACAGAGTGAGAATCAGGAAGAGTTTTTGTGTCTAAACTTTAATTTTCTGAATATAAAGACAGATAAAATAGTTTAAATCTTGACAGAACCATATGTTAGCTGGTCTTTTACACCATCTATATAACGCTAAACCCTAAACAGCAGGTGAACAGTCACACGTGTGTTGGAAAAATCAGTACGTGTAAAGTCCCGGGGTTCTTCTCCTAGGACCAAGCAGAGATGTCCAGATGATGTGGAGTTTATCCCGATATGCTGAGGTTAGTACAAAACGCTCCAAGGAAGGAGAACCAGTAAACTGGTGGCAAAGTCCATGCTGGTTCTGATAGAAAGAAATCAGACGACCCTGAGCATGTGGTGAGTCAGAGAGCCCATGATGACCATGTTCACCACCCAGAGCTCCAAGAGTCTCCATGAGTTTGTGAGTGAGATGTTTATAGAAGAGCCTTGTTTTTTCCTTCTGCTCCACATTTGTCTGATTTTCAGTTTTTTGTTGATGTCTGATATAATACACTACATGGGCAAAAGAATTGGGACACCTGAATTTTCCTGCCATATGTGGTTCTTCACCAAACTGTAATCACAATTCTAAAGACACACAATTGTATCAGACGTAATTTTGTTTGCAGCAAAATGAAAATTTCTTTTCACTTGAACTAGGAGACTCAAACATGACAATGCCACTGTGCTAAAAGCCAACACCATGAACATCTGCTTTTCATGGGTTGTGAGATATGGAAGATCTCCTGCTATAGAGCTCCAACACAACTGAACACCTTTGAGATGAATGTGAACATTAACTACACCCCAGGAACCTCCTCACCTTCTCACCTACATCACTACCTGACTTTACTAAACACACATGAATTTCCACAATGTCCACACTCCATATACTAGAGGAGCATCTTCTCAGAAGAGTGGAGGGGATTATAAGAGCAAATTGGGAGTAAATGTGGAAATCGATGCTCAAAAAGCACAAACTGCACTTATGACCAGGAGTCTGCAAACCTTTGGTGAGATACTGTATGCCATCTAGTGTGTGTTCTCCAGTTAGTTTCTCAACATTATTTCCACTTTAAAGTAACTGGACTTGTGTGTCTACACACACACACACACACACAAACACACACACACACACACACACACACACACACAAACACACACACGCAGTGTCCGGTCTGTCAGTTTCTATCCAGCTGTACTGATCAATGCTCCCAGTCTCACCAGTGAAGTTCTGCAGCTTCCATGTCATGCCAAACTCCATAATTTAACTCTACCTTCCTAATTACTCCACCATTCACTTGCACGATACAGCATGGAAAAAAGAGATGAACTTTCTTTCTCTTTCTCTCTCTCTCTCTCTCTCTCTCTCTCTCTCTCTCTCTCTCTGCCTGTATCTGACTCTCTCTTATCACACAGGACCCATCAATACACTGTAAGAGCTGCGTTTAGCAGCAGAGCCGTGGTGGGAGGCCCTGAGATGTGCTGGGCTTGACAGAGATGGATGGTGTGAGCATCCAAAGCCTGCAAGGACAAAGGGACACACACTCAGGCAGAGGGAGAGAGAGAGAGAGAGAGAGAGAGAGAGAGAGAGAGAGAGAGAGAGAGAGAAAAGGTGATGAGAGGAAGAAAGCTCTAGCAAACCTCTAATCTCACATTTCATCCCTTTATGACTGCCATGATCATGTGCAGCACGGGGAACCATGGAGAACAGGATGAAAGGCATGCGCTGATGAAGCGAGGGACTTTTCTGACACCTCCAGTTTGGTGTTACGGTGCTGGAACGAGTAAGATTTCCATCACGAGGCAGCTACAGATAGACAGAACAGACATGCTGACATGGCAAGAGGAAAAAAAACACTGATCACACACTAATACACTCCACTATGAAGCAAGATTTATTCTGTAGAAGCATCGTTAAGGCACAAAAGCCTTGGAGTGATTATAATCCTAATCAGCGATAACATCTAAAGAGCAAAGCTGATCTTTCATCTTTCATCTAAAAAAATAAATAACTTACAGTGTGTAATCCATGTTCTGGGACTTCAATTTGTTCTCATCTGATGGAAAAAACACAAGTCATTTCAGTGACCGAATGGCACCTGGAACATCTACCAGGGGTTTGTGAAGGTCCGTGTGTGTATGTGTGAGCGTGTCTTTGCACCTTGTCATGTTCCTTCACACTGATGTCTGTGATTTGGATCATCACATAGATGAAGCTGGGAAAGATATTTTTATTTTTTAATTTTTATTTTTTCTCCAATAAATTCGCTGCCAATTTTCCGCCTTCTACTTCGTTCTCAACACTTTCTAATCTGGGAGCATCTGATGCTCGTGAAATGTCATCTGGCAGCTGAACACACGAGGAGGAGATCACTATAACTGCCTTCATATCTCTATCTGATCTTACAGCTAACACACCCATGACTGATCTCATCTCTTCATTTATCAACATCGAATCTAAAAAAACAGATGAGATTAGATACGAAAAAACAAACAAATCATCTCCGCGAGGTTTTTCGTCCGATTTCCTCCTGAATCAGAGCAAAAATTAGCAAATGCACAACATGTGTCAAGTCAAGATGTTGGACCTGAGATGGGAAAGTCGAGGGCATTCATGAGGCCGTGGTCCACACCGAGACGGCGTCTTTAGTCAACGAGAACAGCTTTTTAAAAACGCTTTCCAAAGTGGATGAATTCGGAAACAGTTTTTACAGCGCAGTGTGAACGAATGACGTTTTTAGTCACGTGAACGATTCAGTCAATACGGTGGACGACGTTGTGCCGACGTTTTAAAGGCGGAGAGTAAATAAAGGTAATGCTGACGCAGGTTACGTTTTGCTCATGCGCTGTACAGGGACGTGAGTGTTTTCAGACGTTTCAGTGTGGACGTGAATCGTTTTCTAGGTGAAAACTCAAATGTATTCAGTTCTGCTCTGAAGGAAGGATTATAAGAAAATGATTAAAATGCACCATAATCAAATCCGACACTTACTAAGGCTTTTTATCATCTCCAGTGATGTGTTTATGATGTGAATGTCGTTAGACACAAGTCTGGTCCATTCGTGTTATTCCAGATTTTACAGATTTGCTTTTATGTTTATGTTCCACCTCCTCTGGGTTTTCTGAACACACTGCAGCTTATTGATGGGGTGTGGACTGCATAAATCCATACCGAATTCCACGTTAATGACGTGTACGACAAAATATTTCCTGGAACATTTGTAAAGATGTCATGTTCCAGCTTTTTAAACAAAGAATCTGCCATGAAAAAAAATGACCTCAGATACGCTCATAAAAATAATAAAAAGTTCCATCGCTTCCAAAGTTAATAAAAGCTAAAGTCTTGCAGTAATCTCTCTGCAGGCTGAAGTGTGGAAGTTTCCACTGGTCAGAAGGACGTCTGCTCTGACAGACGTGTGAAAATGACTCGCTATACCTCTTTATAAGACTCTGAAAGTGAGCTCGTGTGTTGGCTGAGAAGCAATGAGATGTCTCATTCCAGCACGTAGGTAGAACTTGGAGCCGCCTCGTCCACACCACCCACTGCTGGAGACGCTCAGAAGAAAATAACAACACCGACAAAAAAGTTTGTTGAGAAAAGCCGAGAAGTTTTTTCGAGGCCATGCATGAACGAATATTACAAATCGATGCATGTCTAAGCAGGGCACTTCGTCGTTTTCTGGGTCGCGCTATATGTATCCTTTACAAATGTCAAATCTTGCAAGATATGCAAGGAAGTCTGACTAGATATATTTTTAAACCCAAAGCTGAATCTGAAACGGTGCCATCCTCACCAGACCCTATGTAGGTCCTAATGTGTCAGCCAGACAGCCATGTTGAATTTGGGTTATGATGCTGAAGAGTGGCTGATGGTAATCACACTACTTCACTGAATACACTCTGACTATAACCTTTTCTGCACAGAGGATCTCCTGAGATGCTTCAGACCCGCTCGATGTTATAAGTAGGCTCAATCCTCCAGCTCTAGACCATGAAGGTCTTCTGATTAAGATGCAGCCATGGGTTCAGGAGAATTCCAGTGTAGAACCTCATGCACAATAATATCTGTATGAAACAGTAATAAAGTAAATGTAAGTAGATTTTTCACGTCTCTGTACTTTACTGAAGAATTTTGCACCAGAACTCTGGAGATTGCTGATATTATATACTTTTATTATTAAACCTGCCCATGATATAAACTTTTATCTATTGCCCAGAACACACACTCACTCAAATCTCAACCAGGAGCTCTGTGAACATCAAACCTACTCACGTGTGTATTCCCATTATCTGTTCATTTCTAATCATCATTAATACCTGCTGAATGCATTCGGCTCACAGAAGCGATGATCGTTATATTAAAATAAATACCACTGAAAAATGCTCATTTTTACAACAACACAACTTCAGCATATAAAGTGTCAGCAGAAAGCTGTGTGTGGTTTGGTGACCGAGTGGAGTCTGGTTCCTCGCTGGTTCCTCTGCAGACTGCTGGGCAGAGTTTTGCTGTGATCCTGGCTGGACACCACAGGAAGCTCATCATGTGCAGAAGAATCTTCATTCTCACTCTGAGTGTCACCTCTGTGCCCCTGAGAAGCGTCCTGCTGGGGAAAGAGCTCGGCTTTTCAATTACTCCATTTCAGTTCACCTGTTTATATACACTTCTTTTTAAATTCACTCTCTGACCACACACACACACACACACACACACACAACACACACACACACACACACACACACGCACACATGCAGTGACTTCATGTCCATACATTAATTTTATTACATTACTTTATTTATACATCACAAAATCTCAGATCATAAATCCAGAATTGTGTTTGAGTGTAAGACACCATTCATTCGTTTAACGTGAAGTGAATTGTTTTAAACAGATTTTCAGTAATTAGTAAAACAACAATAATCCACACGTCCACACACTCAGAGCAGCTGGAACATCTGGACCTTTTAAATGGAGGTTTTGGCGCAAAACTAACCGTGAGATCACGTCAGATCGTCTTGGAGTTTAATTTTATTTCTAGTAAAAACACAATTTTATGTTCAACTTTGAGCCTAGTTGAATTTTTATTGAATAACTTTTATCATTTTAATTCAATATAAATTAAATTTTACTGACTCTGAAAACTTTCTGGAACTCAGTACATTCTGGAGTCGCAATTTAAAAGGTTCAGTATTATTTGATGAGATCATCCACACACTGCTCAGTGATCTCACACGCTTCAGTACATATAAATATCATGAATTTAAATTGTCTAGAGTATAAATCTGGAGATCTCAGCGTGTTCAGATCAGTGTTTCTCTGATAAGATGATGAATGTGGTTTTCTGGAAGGATGAAGGAACTCTGAAGAGCATCACATTAATGCTGGACTCTGGACCGGTTACACGCACTGCTGTTTATTTTGTGTTATTTTTGTTTAATTTAGTTTAACGTAACTGCCTGATCTTAACGACTCCCACCTCGTTCATTTCCTGTTATGAGCTCAGATGGTTTTACAGGCTTAGCGTCTGTTTAGAGGCTTCAAATGGCTGTTTTTTTATCTGGTCCAGCCGACTTCTGGCACACGGACTGAGAGTCTGGATACTGATATGGCGAGACAAATTCATTAAAGAGCCAAAAACTTTAAACCCAGGGAGTCAGCAGAGTGCAGGAATGTGGAGCATGCTCATTATCACAGGAGATACGAGGGATTGTTTTTAAACCCCGTTTGGCGAAGATGTGGAGCTGCTTACGTTGGCGGCGGTGCTTTTTTTCTAAAACCAGACAGACGTCTTTTCCATCTGATCTTTTACAAGACATGTGGTTCTTGCAGGACGCGGCCCGGGAGAGATGATTCCCGGGTTTTATGGCTCCGCGTTGATCATTTAGAGATGATCACTGAAGTAAAGTGTGAAATAACACAAGCTGCGATTCTCATCCGTCTTTGACATTTAGCGTATCGGGCCCGTTAAAGGCGACCGAGTGGAAAGCAGGGGAGATGTGCTTCTCTTTTTCACCTGAGTCTGAGAGAAGGTTCTCCCTTCTCAGTCATTTTGAATTGATAAGCTGCAATGTAAAAAGTGTCTCCAGAGCAGATGCCCTGCAGCCTCACACCACTCCTGGGTCATTTTACTCCATGAGGCAGAGACGGAGAACATAACGAGCAATAGTGCAGATCAAGACAAACTGATATGTAAAAGGGGGCGGAGTCATACCAGAACGGACCACTCCCACCAGGATAGAAATGTTTCAGGGTGAAAAATTAATGCCCCCTGCAGGGTAGTGGTGGTAGTTTTTCTTCAGCAGTAGCTCATTAAACATCCCGAGCCGTGTACAGCGAGCTCACGTACTGAAACACAGTCGGAAATGTCTGGGAAGCTAAAAAACTGAAATGAGACATGGAGTGGTTGTTTCTCAGCCTGATCCTGGACAATGTTCCAGTGCTGTGATTCTGCAGTGAGATCCACATTCATTCATCTGGAACATCTACATGCTGTTTAGGCCAATCACCAAGCGAGAGTGAAAGAAAGAGAGAGAGAGAGAGAGAGAGAGAGAGAGAGAGAGAGAGAGAGAAAGAAAGAGTGAGAGAGTAAAAGAGTGAGAGAGAGAGAGAGAGAGAGAGAGAGAGAGAGAGAGAGAGAGAGAGAGAGAGAAAGAAAAGTGAGAGTGTGAGAGAGAGATAAAGAAAGAGTAAGAGAGAGAGAGAGAGAGAGAGGAGAGAGAGAGAGAGGAGAGAGGAGAAGAGAGAGAGAGAGAGAGAGAGAGAGAGAGGAGAGAGAGAGAGAGAGAGAGAGAGAGAGAGAGAGAGAGAGGGAGAGAGAGAGAGAGGGAGAGAGGGAGAAAGAAAGAGTAAGAGAGAGAGAGAGAGAGAGAGAGAGGGAGAGAGAGAGAGAGGGAGAGAGGAGAAAGAAAGAGTAAGAGAGAGAGAGAGAGAGAGAGAGAGAGAGGAGAGAGAGAGAGAGAGAGAGAGAGAGAGAGAGAAAGAAAGAGTGAGAGAGAGAGAGAGAGAGAGAGAGAGAGAGAGAGAAAGAAAGAGTGAGAGAGAGAGAAAGAAAGAGTGAGTGAGAGAGAGAGAGAGAGAGAGAGAGAGAGAGAGAGAGTAAATGACTGAGTTTTTATATCATTATATTGAAGTGAGTTATTTACAGTCCAGTGTAAACAGGGGAATGTGGGCGGAGCCAAGGGTTTAGAAATATGAATAAAATTTTTACTAGCATGAAAAACAATAATGAAATAGATCAAATAAAAGAAATAAAAGTGAGTGAGAATAAATACATTTTAAAGAAAAGATCAGCAAAAATAAACACAAACAGATGAAATGTGTAATGGAGCCACATGAAAAGCAGAAAAAGGAGAAAATGTAATCTCCAGCACATAAAAGATATAAAGTACTTCTTTCATTTATTTTCTAATGTTATAAAAAAAGTCATTTAACATTTTGTTTTTAAATAAAAATGGCACTGCGCTAAATCTG
>JBCEWE010000182.1:234081-269081 GCA_039877035.1 Silurus lanzhouensis
AGTTTTGATGCATATGGTCATAAGCAGATATGATCGCTTGTCTGTGGGGCGATCCATTACACTTTCCCCCGATGGATATAATATGATTCAGAGCAGACAGGAGACTGCAGGGGGGAAAAGCACCTGAGAATCTCATTGCTGAGGATTAATTACAAAAGTAGGGTCACGAGAGAAGGTGGAATGAGAGATCATTTTTGCGCAGGGCAAAGAGGACCAATTGAGGGCAGAAGGAAGTTGAAGAAGGATGAGTCGATGTGTGAGAACGTAATATGATTGGAAATAAAGATTGCAAAACATCACGTTGTCTCCATCAAAACACACAGCAGTGCCTTCCTCTGAGCTACACACTGACATCTGATGGTTAAGTGGAGTAAATTAATTTGCTGCGTACTCTCTAGAGACTCATAATCTCCACTCTTCTCTTTTTTTTTTCCAGAGGATGAGGTGAAAAGAGAGATTCTGCGGTTAGATGACTGGCTCCTCCTGGAATTTTACACTCGCTGCATCTCTGAGGTTGAACAATGAGCTGGTTGTGATGGATCTTCTGCTGTGACAAGAGACTGTAAGTTACCCAACCACAGCTTTCAGCTCCCATTAGCTCCCACAATGCCTTCCTCTTAGCCAACGCCATTCAAATCATGACAACTGTTCTGAAACTGCTGTGGGAACTGTAAATATGAGAATCAGAGTGATTTAAAGATTTGCCACTTGTGTGGTTTCTTCTACTACGAGAAGAAAAGAGGTGTATTTTGTGAGATAAATTGTCATTGCTGACTCAGGGTTTTTTTTTTTTGGCATTTAAAGCTAGTTCTGACAAACGTTCCCTAATGTTCAGATAGTTTAGAGAGTTTTAATAAAAAAAGAAAAGCTCTAATTACAAACTGCAGGAGAGCCAAGAGTGTGGTGTTTACACTGAGTCCTGAATTGTTATTTTTGTCCTATTGTCCAGCCAATTCCCAACCGCTAGCTAGTTCTTTACTGACTGGTTTTAGGCATATAGTTTCTCCAACTCTGCTAACTCTTACATATTTTATGGGTAACGTTCCTATCCAGGGACTGAGCAACCTGCTGCTCAAAACCATAATCATTTACTGTTTGCGGTTACTGTTACACCTCAATGTTCCATTCCTTCAGCTGTGTTTGGGTGGCCAAGATCACATAGATCACTTAGATCACATAGATCACATGGATCACTTAGATCACTTAGATCACAGATCACATGGATCACTTAGATCACATGGATCACATAGATCACTTAGATCACTTAGATCACATAGATCACATAAATCACATAGATCACTTAGATCACATGGATCACATAGATCACATAAATCACATAGATCACTTAGATCACTTGGATCACTTGGATCACATAGATCACTTAGTTTGCATATTGTCTACAACATTAAAAACAACATGATTTTACATTAGATTTGAAAGTCAGTGTGGTGCCTTCTTGCAGTCTTCTTTCCTTAATCAGTAATTCTGGAATGCTCAGGATTTTTAACTATAGTGTGAACACTTTGCATCATTCACCAGGAACTTCAGAAACTGAAGTGAGCACAAGCTAATGTTCCATCAGTAGGCAAGTAATGCGTCGTCTTCTGTGTTATCCAAACATCTTGGAATTCCGGGTGTAAAGCTGGAAATCTGTCTTAACTTGAAAATTGCCAGGAGGTTTTCAGACCCATAACTAATTGTCAAAGCACTCATCAAGACCCACACTTCCACAGAAAGAAAAATTTCCATCAAACCTCTTCTCTGTTCTGGGAGCAACAAGGTGGATTAAACCTTCCCTGGTCATCAATCACCTGAAGGTCTCTTCTCTTGATGATTGCTTAACTTGACCAAACAATCCTCAAGGTTACCTGAAAAACTTAATAAAAAAAATATTAGTATGCATGGAATGAACTTCCTCAAAGTCCATGAATGCCTTCAGAAGGCAGAGAGAAAACTGGAGACAAAACCTCTTCTCCAGAATTTAAAAATAAAAAGGTAGTTGCTCATGAAATCCTGCTCAACATGGAAATGTTCCCTTTCAAGCTTCCAGACCTGCTGTGAGTCACTGACTCATGGCATCTGAATACCTTCACCGAGCACCTAAATGAGCACGAAAAAGAACACTTTTAGTGTTGTTGCAGCAACATCTTCACTACCTCCTTACAGAATTCTTATCCTGCGTACTGTATATTCAGTCTAACACGTGGTCTACTGTAGCCATGAACTGTCTGTTTTCTTCAAGCTTTCGGCTGAGAGTTTTTATTCTTCATAACGTCTCCGTACACTTTTTATTTAGAGCTGGAATATGACAGGATGAGATAAAACCCTGGTTTTAAATAAACAGTAAATGAAAGCTAATTGCAGGTAAGATCTACTGCTGCGAGATATTTGTAGAAGGATGATTTTGATGGAGACCACAAAGCACTTGTGGAAGTCTTTCTGTGAAAACAACATCTGTCCAATGCTGTAGGAAAAAAAAAACTAAAATTAAAGGCACTTAACGAGGATCATGGTGTTGTTTTTTCATGTGCATTACTATTCAGGTGCTTGCTGGTGTGTTTTCTTTTTTTTTGTGTTCCCATTCTCCTAATTAAACCTAGCATGCACTCTTCACTCTCTCGCACACCAGGTTCTCTCTTTAGAGCCATCACATGGCCATTTAGGCTAATCCCCTGCACCCGAGAGCTGCCGAAAATAAGATGTCAGTGGATTTCAGACAGCTTCGGAGCTGTCAGCGTTTCCCTTTAGCGACACAAGGAGAGAGAGAGAGAGAGAGAGAGAGAGAGAGAGAGAGAGAGAGAGAGAGAGAGAGAGAGATGGAAAGAGAGAGAGAAAAGAGAGAGAGAGAGAGAGAGAGAGAGAGAGAGAGAGAGATGGAAAGAGAGAGAGAAAAGAGAAAGAGAGAGAGAGAGAGAGAGAGAGAGAGAGAGAGAGAGAGAGAGAGAGAGAGAGAGAGGGAGTCGAGCACATTAAGCGACCTGCCCATCACTGCTTGTGTTTTATAGGCTGGCTAAGACGAAGAGGCAGTCTTGCAGAATAATGGCTGAACATGTGCAGAAATGTGACATCTGCTGTGTCTTTCCTCAGGTTGAATGTGACAAGAGTTGAAACGGACATTCGCTTGCGAAACCTAATCCTCTGGAGGAATGGCGTCTGACACGAGGTACCGCAGTCTGTAATTTAAAAAGAGTCACAGGGAAAAGTTCGAGGTTTGATGAGCTGTGAAAGGGCAATAGATTTATTTCTATTTATAAAAAAACAACATTCCCAACCATTGCATTTGTGTGTCTGTACACATCCAAGTCAAACATCTGAAGGAGCTTCCTCTGTGCTCTCCGGCCGAAAGTGGTGAAAGCCCTTGAAGCGGTGCAATAAGATACACGGCTAAATGGCTAAATGGAGCCCTATTATCAACCTGAGCACTTTCTTTTTGAAGTGCCCACATCGTTCGCACTTCCCACCATCAAACCGTGCCTACTCGAGCTCAGACCGTGGCATTCTCACGTCATTAGGGCTGGTGTTGTGTTCCCCACAGATCTCCAACCTGCCATTATCCAATCATCGGTGTCACTTTATGGGCCGAGTGTGTTTAGTGTCTTTATTACAGGTATTACGACTTATCTGGAGACTCTACAGGTTTAGGCGTCTTCCAGGTGCATTATTTTGTTCTAGTAGAAGATGTTTATTTGTTCCCAGAAAGTTTCATCTGGATAAATCCGTACAGCCCTTTTTTATTGATGCAATTCTCCACCAGCCCCTTGAGCGCGACTCGGCTCGCTCTCCTGCCCCTCATATGGCTAGTTTTAATAAAAGGTTGAGAAAGCAAAATGGGACATCATGGGTTAGCATGGGATAGCTAGGTCGCATCGTACTTTCAGATAACTGATTAATCAGCCAACTTTATGATCTTGGATACCAGATAAAAAAACAAACATAACACTACATGTGAAATAGTACTGAACTTTATTAAAAAAATTATAATAAAACAGTACTGAGTCATAAAAATGTGCTAAATAAAATAAATATGGATCAATGAATGAATACAAATTATTATATAAATAATAAATAGAATATAGCGCTCTACGTGCAGCACGCAGTCTCACGTGCACTGTAAAAACAAAAAGCACATGGCATGAGTGCGCCATCTAGAGACTTCTCTTGTAATAACATCATTTTTTTTCGGTGGACGCGACCTGGAAAAACTATTGGTATGGATTTTTGCTGAAAGTTCCAGCAATCAACTATAGGTGTCCATTAATTGCCAAAATCGATGAATCAGTCGACTTATAAATAATGATGCGTTGTCCTGTTTCGCTTTGATTTCTCAAACAAGCTTGAAGTTATTTCCCTTTGTTTTTTTCTAATCCAGATGTAGTGGCTTTGGGGCAGGAAATTACACAGCAAGATGAGTAAACCATTGAGAAGTGAAGAAAGAAATGAAACCACACACAGGAAAGAAAAGAAAAGTAAAGTTAATGGAGCTCCTTTGTCGGCTTGAGGTGCGGCAGCTGGTCTTAATTGATTACTCGGTTCTTTGGTAATTGATTGTCTTGAAGTTGCCATGCTGAGAGAGGAGACTGGGAGGAAAATGCAGTGAGGATTAAGGTATGAAGGAGAGGGCAACTTTCTGTCCTGAATAAGGATGACGCTCTCCTGATTACTTTGGAGGCTGCAAATTGCGTCGGAGAATTCGAGAATTTCCACGGGTATTGTTCAGAACGATATTACTTCAGCCTGCATCGCACGTTGCCACGGGCAGATATGATGGAAGTCATGCAAATTATGGAGCTCCGGGAAGAATGAATCTGGGATAGAGGGGTTGGGGAGGGGGGTTTGCATCGCTGGAACAATTTGTCATTTATGTTGAGAGACTCATTAATCTCATATTTCTCTGTGTGAATTTGCACCATGAGTCTCGTTCTTTCATCAGTGGAGAACGAAACGGAGTGATGGAGAGAACAGAGAGATGGAGAGAACCAGAGGGAGGGAGGAGGAACGAGGGGGGTGTTGGGGTGGAGGCTGCCGAAATTATTTGGTCCTCATCAAACTCCTGCTACCTGATTGTGATGTCAGAGACAGGAAGGATTACGCTGCAGCTGATTAGATCTCAGGCGCTTTGTTCTCCCTGATAACACGTTGTTATTATTATTATCAGAGACATCTTTCCATGACTGATGGAACGAGTTAAGAGAAAGGGAGTGAGGGTGGTGCAGGGGCTGACGGGGTGACATTGAAAGCTTTTATATCCTGATCAACCCTCTCTCTCTCTCTCTCTCTCTCTCTCTCTCTCTCTCTCTGCGTATGTATTGTTTTGTACATGTTGGACCACGCCTCACTCGGCAATCAGTCTAAAACAATCCATTAGCTAATCATACGGGTTTATTCGCTTCTGAATGAGATCTCAAATGGATTTCAGTCAAATCCGTTTTTTTAATTACGAAGCAACATTTTTTTTTTAAATGAGGCTTAGACTTTTCCTCCAAACAAACAAAATAACTTCTCTCCAGCTTCTCCTCACTATTGACACTTCATGTCTTTGATCCTTCACACCGCCCAAAGCTGAAGACTGCCCCATGTAACACTATCAAAGCTGAAGCTATAATCGGCTTCTTTGAAGCTCCTCATTTTTCCCTTCTGACAGGTTTTCCAGACTCTCTCAGGGGAACAGTTGTTAGTTAAGACACTCGGTGCCGTTAGCGTCACTTGGTAATTCAGAGCTTGTCCTGAGGGGGAGGTTTGAGCTCAGCCTTGTCCTCAGACACAAAGCTGTGACCTGACTTTGAACTCGTCGCCGAACCCTGAGCTTTCAGGCAGGACGTTAGCCTTGTCAGGTGACCTTGGGGTGAGCTGCGGGTTGGAGGAGTCAAATAGCAATAGAAGAGCAGTAGGAAGTAGAAAAGGAGCAGTCACGTCTAAATCAAACACGTCCAGGGTATAAAGTGTCACAAACATAAATTCATATGAAAGAAATACATGAAAGCGTTTTAAACCCAAGCGCAGAGCGAGTCATAATCACATGGTTATATTATAAAGTTCAACTTATCTGTTTGTAGTTACATTTAATGTTTCATGATTTTGTGAAACAGCTACAAAAAAATGACATGAACCTTTTAATTCATTAAAAGAGAGATTAGAGATCAACTAATCATCTAATGTAATGTTTTTTGAACAATAAAACACAAAGCTGCTAAAAAGAGAAGTATCTCTTCTCCGTTTGCAGATTATTTGGGCTACATTTTAATCAGTAACCGATTTCCCCCTGATGATGGAAAGTTCACCAAAATCACGAGATGAAAAATAGCTTTATTTGTCTTTTGTTAAAAACTTTAATCATGCCAGTGTGTATATCCCAACCTGTCAGAAGTGCCTCCCTGTGAGTGATGTTTAATGGGCTTAAAAAGGTTTTACAGTGTAGATTTCACACCTCTCGCAGGAAGTTTTAAAAGGCTTTGAGGCACCAGAGCAAACTCTCGACTCCATCACTCTTCCACTCTCCTCAGCCATTACGGGTGAAAAAAATAACGAGAAAATATCTACTTTCAGCAGCGGCGCTGCAATTCAGGAAGCGTTTCAGTCCATTCTTATGTGTGCAGCTTCAGGAAAACTATTGGGGAGTAGCCAAAGCTCCTCTGTTCGCATGTGGTAAGTGTAATTACAACGTCAGATAGTGATGTGTGAACGCCGAATGACCGTCTCGGGAAACATAAAGCTGCTGAAATGTGGCTTTAAGATGACCCTTCTCTGGAAACACATCCTCTGTCCTCCAGTCTCTCAGTTCTCTAGGCAGCAGTAAAACTAGCATATGCCGTCCCACCATCAGTCCTTTCCTCCCTGGACACATTATGGTTGTAGAAGTACAGTCGAGTTTTTAGGGCTTGTTTTCCTGCTTGATTAAGAGAATATCCAGAGCCTATAAGTCCTTTACAAAAAAAGCTATGAAATCAGTAGTCTGTGTGTCAGAAATCATTCCTTTATATTTATACCATACCAATTTAACTAGCAAGAAGATAGAACATCACTTTCTGAGCGCTGTGGTTATCGGATTAAAGTCTTCTGGGGACCTTTAGGAAGAAACCCTCTTCCTCACTTTGTCTGAACCCTGCTAAAACATCTCCACTGCCCTTCAGGACCTTAGGTTTACTTCTCCACACAGCCAGATATTACGGGCCTCAACACTCACCCCTTCTTCAGTCACTACACATTAATAAGTCTGTGGGTTGGTACAATTACAGTAAATTGAGATTGAGAATCCATTCTGCACCTTCCAGACATGTGGTGAAAGTGTTTTTATAGATGTTGGTTTTATAACATTGGTTAAGAAGGAACTGGTGGTGCCTCATCCAGGACTTTCATTCATAAGGTTTGTCCTCGAAGGATCACCAGACTGTTTCCCCAGAGTGCGTGTTGTAGCTTTAAGCAATTTTTGCCTGTAGTTACTTTTTTTCTGTGAGAGGCTAATATTTGACATAATTAGACCAATTTCTGTAATTGTTCTCTTTCCCGGGGGACGTGCTGAACAAAAGAGCACGCTCAATGAATGACAGGAAGCAGCGCTGGAGAAGCTCCAGGGAACAAAAGGAGCTCTTTTTTGGTTACATCTCGCAAACAGTATAGCTTTCAGGAGGACGATGGAAATACAAGGCAAAGGAAATGCCATAATAAGACACTACTGCTCCAGTGATATCTGAGTGCCACAGCAGCCGTCACACCAATGATATTTTCTTGTCTTTTTTAGTGCTACAGGAAACCTACTCGAAGCCACTGATTCCTGATAACAGTCTGTTAATGGAGCATTTTATCTTAACCTCAACAACTCTGGCCTTTTGAGATGGACGTCCTTTTTGTATCTCTTTACCCAAAAAAGCCTCCACATGCAGCTGGTGCTGCTTACACAGAGCCGATAAGGTGGGATTTTAAAAAGCAGAAGGGGGTTTTGATAACTAACTGGAGGTGTTAGAAGGACCTGTGGTTGTTCTTGCTGATAATTGAGACTGTTTTCTGTGCAAGGTCAGTGTACATGTGCTGACTGCGAGCCTGGAAAAAAATCTGATCACAGCCTACTCTTTCTCCAAACTACGATTGAGTTGTCTGCTTCTTGACAGGCTCGTCATCAATAATAGGCATAGTGTCAGGGCCAGGGAGGCTGGATGTAGTGCACAGTGTGCTGATCTGCTGCTAAACCTTCAGGCCCCCTCAGGCATTTTGGTTACTAAGTGCAGAAGAGCCTGAAGCTGAGTGTGGAACAGATTCCTTAGGGCTTCGGTGCTGGATCTCATAAATACCAGTTTCTTCCTCTCCGAACACCAGGCTGGGTTTCCTGCAGTCAGAGGAAAAAGCTTTCATACCGAGTGAAAGCAAATACACCAAAGCATGAAGTTATAGAAAACATGTCAACAATTAAGTGGTTTGGTGCTCAGTAACTTCATGGATCTTTAGGCTGTTCATGTGGAACCATCTCCAAATGAAGAAAACTCCATCCAGAGGTAAATTGCCCTCATGCTAAGTTCAGCTGGTTCTGTAACACCACTGTCTGAGCTAAAACCATGGACCAAGTAATGAATAAATCTCAGCCAGGCCACAGCAACTGTCGCCACAGTCAGTCTCATGGAGATCACATTGGTTTTCTATTCAGATGTTTGATATAAAAATAAACTAAAGCTTTTGACTGATTAGTTGATCAGATCATTGTTTGAATATGCAGTTGTACATTTTCCTTTTCTGATCTATTTGAATAAACTGATGGTTCTGCACATTGTATGTATTATATCCAGGAACCGTTTGAACCCAAACATCTGCTTATGCTACATTTCTTCTGAAATCGTATACAGTTGGTAGTTGCTTTCCACTAGATGTTGGAATGTTGCTGCTGGGATCTGATTCCTCACAGCCGCAGGAGCATTAGTGAGCTCAATCAATTCAACACCTGTGTCAGCAACGGCTTTGCCTAAAATAGCTGAATAGACTAATGAGTCCAAAATGGGATGGATATCCATCATGATGGAACAGAATGGAAGGATTTGTGGGTTGTTGGAGGCGTAGCAGGTTTCAGAAGAATGGTAAAGGTACCACTGTAGAGCCATTACGTTTAACTGATAAGCAAGTAACAGAAAAACAACAGGTTGAATAATTAGTTAATGTATATAAAATTCTTAAGCAAATCGTTTGCAAAAAATAAAAAAAATGCTTCTGAGTATCTGTTTTACCAACGCCAGCTCTCATTAATTATTCTCCTATAACAGCACGCCACCCAGTACAGAAGGTAAATATCCCACTGGTAATTCCGAGTATTAACACACACACACACACACACACACACACACACACACACACACACACACACACACACACACTCCAAATAATCATAAAGAGACTCGACCCTCTCCAGCTCTATAATAGAGGCGTTATATGAGCGTATCGGAGCTCCACACTGTGATGTATCGCTGCTTCCACATGTTTAAAAGTTCCAGATTCTGGACACTGAGATGAAAAGAGAAAATCAGGAAAGTCTCAGAAGGCTGAGTGAATTAGTCCCTGTTTACAAGTAAAAACTAGGAGAGAGAATAAAAAATGTAGCTTGATTTAGGAGTCCCTCCTCTGCATTCCACTCCCATGTTCAGGGTGGAGCGAACATCTCCACCTCTTCTGCATCCCATCAGCTCACACTCCTCTCAGAGCAGACAAAGAGCTGCTTTGTTTCCAAAGAATCCTGAACTCGACTAAATGCTTTTGAGAGCACATAATGCTAAGAGGTCCTACAGGGTTCTTGGTGGAGTTGGATGGTTTTGGACAAAAAGAACTAAAACTTGGAAACTTGGCCTTCTGAAGCGTTCTTTATAAACCCTCATCTACACTGCCAAGAGTTTTGTGCAGTCTATAAGCCAACATATGTAGCAATATAAACGGCAATAATAAAAATAACTCAGAGACTGAAGACCTGTGAGACTGAAACTACACAATACGCTAGAAGAACATCTTTTATCAAGTGTGTGTTACGCAACAACTTTTTACACAACTTACACAATGTTCATCACAAATAGGCTTGAAATTATTTTCTTACCAGCAAACACAAAAGCTTTAAAAAAAAAAACCCAAAGCATTATAAGATTACTAAGCCTAAGATAGCAATATATATAATATAATAATAATATTTAATATATTATAATATAATAGCTAATATCACATAATACACTGCAGTACAGTATCGCATGCTAGTCAGAGTGACCAGGACAAAAAGAAAAAAACAATCTTTCAAAAAGCAAATCATTATTGATATTAACATTATTGTTGTATGGTAGCAAGTTATTATTCCCACATATTAAGAATAATGTATATTTTGTAGATTTTTATCAATAATTTAATTGGCCAATTTGAGGGAAAATTCCTTTTTAAAATATTATTTGGAGAGTCCTGTAGGTAGCTTCAGCATGCTGTATATCGATCTTGCTAGTGTGAAGATCTACACATGCTTCCATTAAACACAACGATAGTAAAGCTAGCATTAATGATAGAAGTGCTTTTGAGTAATATTTTACTGGTTAAAAAGAAAATGATGTTGAATTTGGACATGGAGTTTGTGTCAGGACAGGAATGTAAATGAAATCTGTGTGAAACTGCTGGAATGTCCAGGTTTGAGGTGTGGATCATGTAGATGAGCTTTGGATGAACCAGTTTAATGTCATGAGCACCTTGAAGTGTCCTCCAGGCTTCCATCAGGCATCCTCGTGCACCTTCAGATCTTTTTCCTCTGTTCTAGACTCGACTTGCTCCTCTGATTCTACACCTGATTTGTTTTTACTCAGAACTCTACACGATCACTTCTTCTGTGTTGAACATTGAGTTAAGTTCAACCCTGAGTCGAAGGCTTTTAGCATGCTGTGTGTAGCTCCTGTTTCCTAGCGTTAGCTTAGCCTTAATTATATTCTTTATTAGAATTATCTGCATCTCCTTCTGCTGCACCTTGACTCTCGTCTCTTGAGACGATCTGATACACGTTGACTTTAGTGTAAATCGCGATCGTTGGCTAAAAAACTGATGAGCGTTAATCAGAAAAAAAAGGAAATCAATTCAATCAAGATTTCGTGTGATCATTGCATCATGTGCGAGTGGGTGAAGGTCAGGTTGAAATGCTAATGCATTTGAGGGTGTGGCTTTGTGTGAGGCTAAAAATGAAGGCAGGTTGCGAATGTTAGCGTTGAAGTAAACCTGATCAATTCAAATGCACCTCAGACCGTGGTTGCTGATACGTGCTACAGTTGTGCTAATATATTATACACCTTCACTAAATACTAATAGCGACGTCTTTATCTCGATAAGGATCAAGGTTTTCTCCACATCTCTATGAGCAGTCTAGCGTTTGATTGACATCCGGTTGTCAGGTCTTTTTTCCCGCACTGTCGGAATGTAAGATCACTGAGCGATCCTTCAAAGCTGATGAAGAGGTCAATGCCGTAGCTGCCTGCCAGGTGTTTCTGTAGCCTCGGCTTTAAAAACAATAAACCCACACAGCCCTCGAGGTTTTGGATTCTTCTGGAAACAGAAGCAGTTATTTGTTCTACTTCTCATTACTATGACTTCAGCTCTTCGCTCAACTGAAATGGTGCTCAACAGGTTGTGTGTAAATGAGTTTTCTCTTGTGCTGTTCCGTGTTGGATTAAAACAGATTACGCAATCCTACGTAGATTTTACAGAGAGATCAGGATTAGGAGTCAGAAAGAGACCTGCAGGAGGCGCGGTTTTTTTCTTGGCATCATGATGATGGGTTTAAGAGAACATCACTGAAGGACTGTGGGTGAAATACATGACCTGCTACTGGTTTTATTTAAATAAACAAATATAAAACCTTCTTGTTTGTGATGAAGGTTGAGATTTTAAACTGATTTCTGGATCCAATGTAGAATATTTGCGATCATGACATCACATGATGAAGGATGATGCACATGTGCAGCCAACACAAAATGAACAAATGACTGAGAAGAAACGTTAGTCCTGAGTGTTCATCCATGTTCTGGATGAAAATGAGTAAATCAGTCGTGAAGGCCTTGTCACTGTCTCTGAACCCTGACCAGGAAGGAATCTGTGTCTGGGGTTTTAATGCTTGATCTGTTTTTCCAGAGTTTCCCACAGCGTGTCTGTTCAATACCCATCAACATTCAATAGTAAACACTCTCTTAAGGAAAGTCATCCAAAACAAAACCAGCAGCAGCAGTGAATTGCAGATGAGATGGTCTCCGTGCTCAGCAGCTCCTCTGAATTGCTTCTATAAATACACAGTTTCAATCTGAGGAAATGTGCTGCATGATTAATAGTTCTACCTGTCACAGGTGGGACATTTTTAATCTTTTTGAATGCCCTCTTACAGCCATTTTATCTCAAAAATACATAGCCTTGAGGAGAAAGGCAGGAATGTGTCGTAAGAAATAATAATTTTATTTCAGAGGACAAGCATCTTTTATTTATTCACGGGACAGAACAGAAACACTCGTCTGTTTTCAGACGGCCTCAGGCTCCGGAGCTGGCACTCAGTCAGATCTCCTGCTCCGTTATCTTTGTTGATGTTGCGGTTGACATTTATGTTTGGGTTGATGCAGGTGAAATGCAAAACACAAACAGATTTTTGACAAGCTGAGGAGCCCTGAAGCTACAACTAATCATCTGAGTCGTACGTTCCAGCGTGTCATTGTGGTTTTTTTTTTCTTTTTAAATGTCATACTGCAAGTTTTCAAACTGATCAAACGTATTGAGCGAGACGTGTGTAATCAGAACGCGACATCAGCAACGGCTGACTGAACCTCGTTACGGCTCGTTAGCGGCTGGCAAATGTGAATAGTGTTGATATAAAAAAAAGTCAAAAGTATTAATGTTTTTATGTTTATTTGTTTAATTGATTTAAAACTACTGAGTGTGTTTTTATGCATTACTGCACTGTTTGCTTTATAATGCACTATTGAATTTTAGGAATTTTGGACATGACAGTTCCTCAGCATCAGCTACATCACTCCAGTTCCAAATTTGCTCTCAACTGCAAAGTGTGTTTTTTTTTTTTTGTTTGTTTTTTAATTCTGTATTTAACTACAATTTGCTTTATATGTTTGTTTGTTTTGGCCTTTTGTTTGCTAATGTAGTTTGTTAAAAAAAAGTTTCACAGTTGCACTTTTAATTTTACATTCTTTGAAGCCCTTTTCTAAAAGGAATTCATAATAATAATAATAATAATAATAATAATTTCAGCTCCTATTCATATCTGTATTTATAATCTGTCCAATGATTCCATGGTGCTTTGATCTTACACTTCACCTTGTAGCAGTTTATAGAGAACCTTGTGGAACCTTAAAAGATCTAAAGAGAACTCTGTAAGATATTTCTTTCCAGTTTAGAAACATAAAAGCATTAAGAATTGTAATAATAAAGCCAAGATGGAACTCTTTTCATGCACATCCAGTGAATGGAGCTAATCCATGTGCTGAGATGTTCTTGAAAGATTGGAGAATATTTAGAGTGAAGAAAATGTAACCTGCATATGAACAGTGATGAGAACTGAACCAGGTACCCTGGAGCTATGAAGCATCACCACAATCCATTACCCACCCTCAAAACCATCACATGACCCAGCATGAGCTCATTTACATGTGAATGTTTTGGCTTTAATTACCAGCTAGCACTTGGTGTTCACTCAGTCCCAGATCACTGCTGGCCTGATTTTTTGCTGGACTTGCACTTTTTTCTCACTTTCTCTGTCCTTTATCCTTTTAAAAAGCCGACACAGATGGTGCTTTATGGGACCAGGTTTCACCACCGACGTTATTAAATGTTAAATGTAATATGTGCTTACGGAGGAATTTGAAGGCACAAAGGACGAGGACTTTGGTTCATTTTACTGACCTGTGCTTAGCAAATCATTCAGATTGGTTCAATTAGAGATAAACACACCGGGATGTGCTGGGATCCAGTCCCATCCTGGAGGAGATAAGAGCACATCCTATAAGAATGATGTGTGTAATTATGTAAACATCCGCAAAACATTTTAAAGCAGCTATAAACTCTCCAGTCATTCGATCTTCGTATTTCTCTTTATTGCAGTTAAAGAAACTGTAACTTCTCATTAACCAGGAAGCACAAAATGTCTGAAGATTTGCAGAAGATTAACACTGGAGACTCTTTATTCACCCTGGTTCCTGGTTGATTTGGTTTAGTTCATGTGCCGTTTACGCCAATAGAAACGATATTGTATTAGTTAAAGGTGCATTAATTTAATACATGCATACTGTACATTTACACCACGTCTGACCAATCAGCATCTAGAACTCAGTAGCACTTTGCTTTAAAAAAGACAAAGTAGCTATTATGTACTGTACCTAGTGATTAAGTGTGTGTGTGTGTGTGTGTGTGTGTGTGTGTGTGTGTGTGTGTGTGTGTGTGTGTGTGTGTGTGTGTGTGTGTGTGTTCTGCCTCAGTGTAGCTGTTTGGCTGACTTAGCTGCCACATTCAGCTTTATTAAATCTTGTAGCAGTCCCCTGGAGGCTCTGTAGATTAGATTGAGTTGGTAATCGTGTGTGTGATATTGCAGACCTTTTAAAACTAAAGAGTGTTGGAGGTCATCATGCCTCCAGTCAGCACCTGTTAACATGCGCACATGCACACACACACACACACACACACACACACACACACACACACACACACACACACACACGTGTGCCTTTTATTTATTTATTTATTTGATCACGTCTGAAAAGTGATTTGATCTGACACCTACTCCGTATTTTGTTTCTGACCCCTGAGTTTCCTCCATGTCCCCGATAACACTGTGTTTACAGCACTACAGTGTTGCAGCTACACCACTTTGGCCTGATCGAGCTGTCAACATTTTTATAATCCTGTTCCAACCTTAACTCTTCACTTCAACCATTTATCTCCAGTTCCACACAATAACATTTTTACAGCTGCACAATTCTCTTTTTTTTGTGGATCCAGATGTGGTGAGCTGGGCTCTGCTTTCTTTAAGCCAGCAATATATCTTTACCATACCTGTAGTCATCAGTAGCTTTTCTGAACCTTTGGAGAAAATCCCCCCCCCACACACACACACACATGCCCCATCAAATACCTGCCCCTCACACAACCCACTACGTCCCCTTCTTCATTACAGTGAACAGTACACCGTGCTCATTATACAGTATGAGACACTAAGACACAATGAGACAGTATAAGACAGTATGAGACAATATGAGATAGCATGAGACAGTATAAGACAGTATGGGGTAGTATGAGATACTATGATATAACATGAGACAGTATAAGACAGTATGAGATAGCATGAGACAGTATGAGATACTATGAGATAGCATGAGACAGTATAAGACAGTATGAGACAGTATAAGACAGTATGAGATAGTATGAGATAGTTTAAGATAGCATGAGACAGTATGAGACAATATGAGATAGCATGAGACAGTATAAGACAGTATGGGGTAGTATGAGATACTATGATATAGCATGAGACAGTATAAGACAGTATGAGATAGTATGAGATAGTTTAAGATAGCATGAGACAGTATGAGACAGTATGGGATAGTATAGGTTACTATGAGATAGCATGAGACAGTATGCTCGAATCTGATTGGTTGATTTATTTAAGCTTATATGAATTCTTCTGTTTTTCTGTTAGTGTTTCTATAATATTTATATATAATCCCCTTTACCTCCTTGATCTCTTCCTGCTTCCTTGCTGAACTTATTTTCAGGCTCTTAATAAGAATAAATAAATCTTGGAGGATATTTTGGGAAACTGTGTGGCCTGTGATAACTGTGTTAGTTTTCTGTTTTCATTTTTCATGCCAAACAATAATCCTCATGATTTTGCCTTTATGACCAAGAAGTTTCTCCTGGTTTCTCTGGTTTTCCACAAACACTTCACTTCACTAAAAGTGAACGAGCAGATGGAGGCACACGAGAGTCTCAGGAGTGTGTTTCATTCATTCTTGCTCATTTCCTGACCAATGAATTGTTATTAAGATCATTAAAAGCGCAGCGTTTTGCTGTTTGCTCTTGGACCAGGTATTGTTTCTTTTTGCCCAGGAGTGTAGCAGCTTCCACAGGGACATTACGGTGGTCACAACACAATAAAACTCCAAAACTTTTCTTCTCATCCACAGAATTTAAATCAACATGTCTGAAATAAAGCACACACTGAAGATATGCACGTGAAATAACCACTTATTCTTATTTATTTATTTATTTATTTACATTTTTAAGGTGAAATTTAAACACACAGCTGTTACTCATGAACTTTCCATTAACCCCCTCATTATCACTTCTCCAGCTCCTGTTAAGTTCACTGACGTGACCCCCAAACCACTGGCTCTTTCTTTTGGAGGATATTTACAGCAGCTCTGACCTGGATGAGGCACTGCTCTGCCTGATTGCCAGACCTATCATAGCTTATTAACCCTGATCACAGCTGGCCACAGAATCCTGTCTTTCCTCCGGCCTCAACAGAAAACTACAAGGGTTTTTTTTCTTCACGTCTGCTCAAATTTCCTGCTTTACTCGTAACATGTTATGAAAAGCATAAAAAAATTATTTGGAACCACGGCTCTTGCTAATCCCCATTCACTTAGCACTGATGTGATGAAATTTACACAAATAGATGATAACAATGCATTAAAAGGAGATTTTTCGGGTCTTCACCATCTGGCGGAGTAATAACCCTAATTTTATTACGGATAAATCGATTTGAAGTCGAAGCTTCCGTGTTTATCTATTAATGAAAGCCAATTATTCCAGCACAATGCAAACACAGTACAGCGTTCTTTAAAAACAGCTACAAGAGATTTCATAGACGACAGATGCAGAGTTGGGATTAATGGAGGTCAAAGACCAACAGCTTCTTTAGGAAACACTCTTTGTGTCTGAAATATAAAATATAATGCAACCTCAATTCCAAAACGCTGTGTAAAACGTACATAAAAAACAGAATGTAATGATTTGCAAATTTCATTAACTCAGATTTTATTCACAGAATATAGAAAACACATCAAATGTTGAAACTGGGAATATGCACCATTTTAAAGAAAGAATAAGGTCATTTTAAAATTCATGGTTGCAACACGTCTCAAAGTTGCGACAGGGCCACATTTACTGCTGTGTAGCATCACGTGGTCTTCTAACAACAGTCTGTAAATGTCTGGGAAGTGAGGAAACCAGTTGCTGGAGTTTTGGGAGAGGAATGTTGTCCTATTCTCGAGTCTAACTGCTTACAGTCCTGGGTCTTCTTTAGTGGTTTTTTTTTTTCTTTTAAGATGCGCCAAATATTTTAAATTAATGAAAGTCAATCCACTATGATGTTCAAAAAAAATTACACACACACACACACACACACACACACACACACACACACACACACACACACACACACACACACACACACACACACCTTTTTTTGTCATTTGCAGTGACAGCATTTGGCAGATGCCCTTATCCAGAGAGACTTACAATTATCACATTTATTTATTCAAGGGCCTCACTTAAGGGCCCAGGAAAGAGGTGAGAGCTTGGTGGTGCTGGGATTTAAATTCATGATCCAAAGTCCACTATTTTAACCCCTGAGCTCCCACTTCCCACACTCAAGGCATTTGATTTGGTGGACCAGGATTTTGGTACAAGTACAAATATTACACAAATAATAAATGAATTAGAAGGAAATAATAAAAGACACAATAAAGCTGAAGGTAGAATAATCAGGGTGCAGACGGGTTTATCAGGGAGCCATTCAGGGGGTAAAGCAATGAGCTGAACGTAGCAGGTTTAAAATGAATTAAATGTAAGATAATATCACAGTAAGAGCATCATTGGAGACAGTAAAGAGTTGATGAGAGCTTCTCCTCTGGTGTGTAGATGTTGCGGTACTCCGTGCTCTGTAGTGCCGACCAGAGGGCAGCAGTTCAGACGAACCGATTAGCAGTTATATGTAGTACCGAAGGGTCACGGTGATTAATCGTAGCAATGAAATGTAACTATCTCTCCAGTCACCATTAAGGCTCCATAAGTCAGGGTTATGAGGACTTGAAAGGTGCTTAAGGTGCAAAACCAAACCCTGATTTAAAACATCTAGAGCCACTGTTCTGAAGATTTATAGAATTAGCGCTGAAAGCTATAGTATCCATTTCCATCCTCTTTCAGAGACATATCTGAATAAATTGGTTCCGAGTCGGTTAATAAACGGCTGCGTAATGGTTTTAGGCAGAACTTGATTACTGAAATCAACAGTATGTCATGGACTTCACCTCATGCAGGCAGAGGTTAAGACTCCTGAAGGGATATTTGAGTGTCGTGTGATGATAATGAAGTGGTGGTGAGAACTTCATCTAGCTGCAGTTGACATGTTGACCTTTTGTATGCAGCTTTAAATCAAATAATTTGAACTAAAGATTTGATACTGCAAATCTGCATATATAAAGTAACTCCCTGAAGGCTTCAGTAAGGATTTTTCAGTTTATCTTTGAGTTTAATACTTTGAATCATTTTTGCTAACAAGCTGTAGGTCATAAAGTTTGTAACTTTTATTCATTTACACTTTTTTTTGTTCATAAAGCACTTAGACAAGAAAAGTTCCCTAAAATTCTGCAGTTAAAGAAATTGTTTGTATCCCTTGAGACCTTCTGAGTCTGTGTAAATGTAGAAGGAGCATATTAAAGTTAAAATTGTAACTGTGGGAAAGTAATTTTATAATAATGAGCAAAATATGAAAATCCAAAACAAATCCATAAAATGAAGATAAATGAGATTAAGCACTGATGGATGGTGTTGGTGTGTCTGCAGGTTGATGATGTTCTTCATTGGCTGAACTGCAGTTTATTGTCATTGTGTCATTCAGATCATCCACTTATTTATAAATCTGGCAGGACTTCTTGGTTTGGGGTTCAGACTAAAAGACTGATAAAAAGAGGTTTATTATTAAACTGGAATTTTCATTTTTAAATAATTATCAGTATTTGGTTTAATAAAATATATATATATATATATATATATATATATATATATATATATATATATATATATATATATATATGGCAGTGGACTCAGGTGTTAAGACTTTACATAACATATGATAAATTTGCACTTACATTTCCTTGAAATTGACATTAATAATTCTAATTCACATAATACGAATACATTCACCGTTTTTCCCGTCCGATAATCAGCGCTCATTTCTCAGTAATCATTCACCTCACGCAATTGGATCAAGCCGTATCTCCTCTCATGAATATTTATAAACTCATGCAAAGCAGAGGACTTTCGTCTTACCCTAAGGCGAGACAATTTGGACTTCATCAGTATGGGCTTGCAAGGACTTCTGCAGAAAAAAATGCACTTCAAAGCAAATTGATCAAGGATTCCTTTTGTCTGGATTTTTCTGTCAGAGCTGGCTTGCTTTCTGCTTGTCTCTACACCCACTCCATCTCTTATTCTCTGCTTTTATTGATGTTTGTGAATAAACGAGAGGAGTCTGGGCTGTGGGCTTGATGACTATCTTGGAGGAGGAACCCATGAGAACAAGGCCCTCAGCTGTAGACTCAGAAGGAATAGAACTGCAGGAAGGTACAAAACCTTTTGTAAGACCTAAAAAGAAAATCATACAAAAGTTCAATGGCATCAATTTAACTGGCAATAACCGAAAACCCTCACACTCAGGAAGAGCTTCGTTCCTGCAATGCTTCCAAACCACTTGTTGCTATGATTGTAATGTTTCTTTACCATTTTCCTCGCTGTTCAGGGGGTAATCCAGTCCTTTTGCAAATCGGAGTTTTATGGCCCTAATTTTAAACTGCTCAGGCATTTTTTTATCCATTACCTGGTTTCTGCAGCTCAACAACCATCACCATTATTGTTTTGAAAGTACTTCAGGTTATTTTCCGCATGCGAATGGATGAGGAAGCGATTTCATGTGTGTGCAAGGTGGAGGCTCAATAAAGGCCATTGCTCCATCCAGTTTTGACACTAACGTTCGTTGTAGAAGCTTTGGGTGGTGTCCAGAGGTCAGCAATGTCTGGCTGGATGTTCTACAGTTCTACATCCTCTGTATGTTCTGTCTCCCTTTTATCAGAACCAGAATATTTTCACCAGGTTTCTGTATTTGAGTATGTCTGAACTTCCCTGCCCATGTGCTGTACATTAATGACACACAGCACTATCCCATGGCCCTGTCTCTGGTTTTCCAGCTTTACTGCTTGGAACACTTTTGAAAGACACTGTTTTGGAGATGTTCTGACCCCGACGTCTAGACATCACAATTTGGGCCTCACCAAATTTGCTCAGTTCTTTATGTTTGCCATTCTTCTACATAACCTTTAAAAACTGTCTGTTCACATGCTGCCTGATCTCCACTGTAACGAGAACTTGTGTGATTCAGTGTCGGTGGTTTTAATGTCTTGGCCGCTCGGTGAATAAACTGTAGGTTGGATGGAACTATAACAGGAATATATAGAGAGCAGTCTGGCCTTATGGATGTTTACAGAGTGTAGGAGGGTGTACGAGATGTGAAAGGAGAAAGTCAAACCTCGAACGCTTGCCCTAATTAGTCATCCACCACACGACAGCTGAAGGATATTTAGCCACTCCAGGGGCTGTTTGGAACATTTTTTTCAAAAAGCTCAGCAAATATATGCAAATCAGGTGTGACATTACTTGCTGGACGACATGCGCAGCCCGAGCATCCGCATCTATTCTCCTCGAACAAAGTAAACTTTTACAACTCCGTGCACAGTCAGGAGAAAATTCAGGCGTGAAAACTCTGAATGAGCAGAAGGTGGGAGAGCATGCTGACCAGGAAGACAGGCTGAAGCGTTGAGGAGAAAGGCAGGAAAGCCGTAACAAATCGAAGGTCATTGTGTTTTACTAGGAGTTAATAATGCATTGTGGTGTTGATTGATTGCGTGGAGAGACAGAGACAAGCTCCTGGTCCAGGGTTCTATCTCTGGGGGACAGGAGTGTGTACGGCGTAACCCCAACGCTGCTTGCAATGCATAATACGCCTTCTATTAAAGAGAGGGAGCATCACTGGGCAACATTTACAAACCCTAGGAAAGGGGTGTGTGTGTGTGTGTGTGTGTGTGTGTGTGTGTGTGTGTGTGTGTGTGTGTGTGTGTGCACTGCATTCACATCCATGCACATACCCCTAGTAGAGTAACACTTGAGGCTAAAACTCATGCAATGCTTCCTAAAGATATTGTCATGCCAGAAACAGCCAGTAGGAGAGCAGCCTCGCGTCAACATCACATTCTCCCTTCTGCAATATTTTCAGAGCAGGACTCCTAATTTTAGATCCAGAGCCTGCAAATGAACACAGGAGGAGGGGTATGTACAGAACTATTCATGATGATGATGATGATGATGATGATGATGATGAAGGAACAATAAATAAATAACGGCATGCCAAAAAGTCAACCTTCACGTGTTCTTTACAGCAGACAGAATCTACTGGAGTCACTGTACTGATGAATTCTTCAGTCTGATTGGTTTTAACAATGTGTCCGTTCTAATAGTTTAGCGTTTCCATGGTAACAACTTGGTGTTCACAGGGACTCACTAAATGCTCCACAACAACTAAAACTTCTAAAACGAAGAGAAAATGGCTGAGAAAGTATTTAGGAAAAAGGAAACAGATGAGATTATAGGAAAATATGGGGAAAGTTTGCTTCACTTCATGCACCCAAACCTTTTATTAGTTTATATTGTACTCGTTTTTATCAGTGATTATTTATAGCTGTTTTGTTGATGATCTTCCATACAGTTTAGACTGGTGCACCACATCTCCGGTGTTGGCTGCTTCTCTCCGCAGGGTTTTAGTGTTGGTTTGGGGATTTTTTTTATTCTACTTCTGCCCAGACATGCAGTTTTATCTGGGAGTTTGTTCTTTTTACCTCAGTACCAGCTGCAGTGTCCTGGTCTCATCCCTATTTCACTAGATGTTGGAAAATCCTTTTTAAAGAAATCTAATAATGTATTTTCGAGCATCAACACGACCAATACATGGATGAGATTCAATCAATATCAATTTCTTGGTACCAGTGATCTGGTCTGAGAATTATCAAACAAGCCAGAAACACCAGAAAAACACTCCACTTTTTGAAAGGAAAAATGCAAATATATATATATATATTTATATTTATATATATATAATTCAAGTGAGACTCGATGATAAGATACGATTCAGGTGCTGTGTGACATGATTTTCCTCTGCTCTTTCTGTGGTGCTTCTAAATATAATTAAGAAAGTTGTTGCTATCAGCAGTATTTTGACTGTATTTATTTTTTTCATGAGAAACGACATCGGAACAGTAACACACTCATATTTGGAAATTCATCCAGAATATCAAAACTGTATCTCATAAATCTCCTCCTCCTGTCACTGCCTCTCGGTCTACTAAAACTTAATGGAAGTTTCCCTCTACAGGGTAAAGCAGTAATCCACATTCTCTGTACGTGCTGTAAACATATTTTTTGTTCAACATTCAGAGCTCTAAATCACTTCCTTGACAGATTTTCTTTAAAGCAATATGAGAACACACGGCATAACGATTTTTCATTGAAGACGAATGCAGAAGTATGCAGTTACAGTAAAAAATCTCCCTGCAGAAGGTTATGCAATGGCCAGTAAGAAAGTGTGTGTGTGTGTGTGTGTGTGTGTGTGTGTGTGTGTGTGTGTGTGTGTGTGTGTGTGTGTGTGTGTGAGACAGAGGAAGTCTTGGCATGCTGATCTGGGTCAACGAGTACAAGATGCACAGATGTTCCTGAGCTGGTGTCACAGGACGCTGATATAATCGGTTACCATCGATGAACACATCACCCAAGTGGATTACTGCAAATTCTCTCTTTTCTAATATTCCCTCGTTCCTCTCTAAGCAGTCAGCAATCCCCCCCTTCCACTCCTCCTCCCCTCAGGCTCCATCAGTCATCCACCTTGAAGCTTTGGAAGAGAGAAAGAGAAAGGGATTTGCCACCTGACTGGCACACTGCACCTTTACAGAGGCTCTTTGTAATAAAAATGCAGCCTCTGATGGATTGATCCAGGCGAGTGGAACATATTGAAGTGGTTTAGATAAAAAAGAGAGGCTGGTAAAGGTCTGTCACTGCCCTGCTCTGCTCTCTGGAACTCACTAAATCAGTCACAACATGACTGAATGTATAGCTGAGTTCTGTTATAGCTAATAAATGAGCCGTTTCAACTAAATCTGCTCCTGGCTAATTAAAGAGTCATTTGTGTCTCATGATCCTGAAGGAAGCTGCTGAGGAGCTCCAGCATTACTGTACTAGCACTGGGGTTTTTAGCACTATAAGAAAGCATGAAAACATCACAATGAACACTGTAGATGTTAATACCCTGTTATTTAACGTAATATTTCCTCCTCAGTGTTTTAAATGTTGTGAGTAGTTATGACTGTGTTGTAACTCAGTTATGAAGAGCGGCTAATTGAGTTACTGTAGTCTTCCTTTTGCTGGTCTGGCGATTCTTATCTGACCTCAAAACCCATAGAAATCCCTTTATTTTGCTTTTCTACCCATTCTGTAAGTATTACAGTGGAATTAAACCATTTCATGAATTAGTAATACCTGAATCAAAAGAATATATTCAAGTAGCCCCACTTGACTATATATATATATATACATACAAAACCCTAATTCCAAAAAGAATTGGCACACTGTGTAAAATGCAAATAAAAACAGAATGCAATGATTTGCAAATCTCATAAACCCATATTTTATTCACAGTGACAAAAAAAACATACCAAATGTTTGACCGAGCATTTATACCATTTTAAGGAAACAATAAGGTCATTTTGAATCTGACAGCTGCAACACCTTAAAAAAACAAGCCAATGTTTTCCACTGTGTAGCATTAGAGACCAGTTTGCTGTTTTGGGAGAAGAATGTTTTTCCATATGTTTGATACAGGATTCCGATATACAAGATCTTCCCTGAAAAAGGGAAAGGGAAAATTACTCTTCACTCTTATTACTATTTATACCCCAATCATCTTACAGACCTGCTGTCAATTAACCTCATTACAAAATCTATATATGTGCTTTATACATTAGTGGTGCGTAATTCAGTATATAATCTTCACCCTCTCGACCTTCTACAGTGACTGAACACAGCAATCAGAGCGTGCAGTCTGTCATCACATGACTAAACCTCAGGCCTTTAGACATTAATATGTACATGCACAAAGTCTGGACAAGATAATGTGTGTTAAAGCATTTCTCTAAAACAACATGATGTGAGGTGTCTTTTAGCAGCACATTAGCAGCTCTGTAATCTGGGGATTACTGTACAATGAGATTAATACAACATGATAGATGAGTTTTAGTGAGTATAGGAATGTCTACCGTGTGTGTGTGTGTGTGTGTGTGTGTTCAGTGGGGTATTTTGAGATATGAGACAGATATAAGCACGTTGGAATGGTGGGATTGTTATTAGTATGTAGGACGTGAATTCAGCAGCAGTGAGATTCGGATAAAAAGGTGATATTATTTAACACCTAATAATAAATGTTTTTTCTGCAAGAAGGAATTTATTTAAACATTTATTGAAGAAGACTTTAGTCAGTGTCGGAGCTTTGAGATAAAGCTGTTTTAAGTTTCTCACCGCAGGGAAGGTCTTCAGGACGGATGAGTTTACGCTTCATACTTCCACAGGTAATGTTCATAACGGGTCTTTTTTCTTATTATTATTTTAATTAACTTCATGAGGCAGGAGAGAAACGGAGATCACTGAGGGGAAACCACTGATTAGAGCTCCTAAGTAGACTTGTTTGTGCATATTCTGCAAAGTTACATCAACACCATCACCTCACCACCATCACCATCACCTCACCGCCATCACCTCACATCACCATTACCTCACCACCATCAGCTCATCACTATCACCTCACTTCACCACCATCACCTCACTTTACCACTATCACCTCACCGCCATCACCTCACATCACCATTACCTCACCACCATCAGCTCACCACCATCACCATCACCTCACCTCACCACACCACCATCACCTCTAATATTTTTACATTTTTAAAAGAAAATGCATCTATATAAATAGATGAGTAAATAAATAAACTGTACAGTTTGCTGTCAGGGTTTTAGTCCGTGGACTTTGTTTCTCAGCAGCTAATCACATGTCTCTGATCTCACACACCTGTTTCCTGTGTGTGTACTAAGAATGTGCATCTCCATAACTGAGGCCGATGAGATTCGCATCTCGATGCATAGCGAACGATACATTAAAGATCGTTATGAAGCAGCTACTGGCACAATACGATACCATTCCCCCTTTACGATGCAGTGCGATACGATTTCCATTCGATTTAACACGATGCGATGCGATGGATAATAAGTGTAAAACATCTACTAATAATTATATAGAAAAAATTACATTTGATAAACGTGTGTGTATAAACATATACTGTATATAGAAATCCTGTATTAGTTTTCAGTAGTGTACCTAATATTTTGGCCTTTTCTTGCTTCAAGGAAATATGAATTTATTTATTTTTTTAATTAAACTGTCGTTCATCACGTCTTCGAGTCCCATCCTAATCAGATATTCTTTCCCAGACCAGCAGGACAGCAGATTTAGAGCTTTGCTAATCCTTTCACTCGCCTTTTTGTGTGTGTTTTGTTGTGTATAATTGGTGTTCTGGCTTGTCGACTGATTACGACTGGTAGGCTGTTGAGCGATAATTCACAGGGAATCATTTAGCCGTGTTTGTTTCAGCTGCGGGGAATCTCAGCCTCTCCCACTGCGCTGAATTAACCAGTCATTGTTTCAGTGTTCAGCCAAGAGAAGAAACGTAGATCTCTGCTGAGTCATAGCACCGAACCACCTGAGGCCCAACCCGTTCACCACACCTCCCCTTAGAACCTTGTAAGCAAATATTTTTCTTGTACACACACACACACACACACACACACACACACACACACACACACACACACACACACACACACACACACACAGTCTCTGAGTGTGGTGTTGAAACGAGTTGGCGACAATCGGAGGTGAAGTGACGCTCAGATGGAGAGATTAAGATGGCGGAGGACGAGGCGCTTGGCACAGCAGATGTCAGGTCTGAAACACCACATGGCACCAGTTTCGAGCGGCCAAGCACACACCTGTACCGTCTCACACACCGAGCAGCTTTTATTAACACTGCACTGAGTGTGTGTGTGTGTGTGTGTGTGTGTGTGTGTGTGTGTGTGTGTGTGTGTGTGTGTGTGTGTGTGTGTGTGTTTGTGTGTGTGTGTGTGTGTGTGTGTGTGTGGGAAAGAGAAATAACAAAGAAACACACAGAAGAACACAGTTGGATTCAGAGGAGGTGTCTGACAGCGTCTTTTCTTTTCACTTTCTTTTTTGGATTTAGTTTCTCAAATAATAATGCCTCTCAAATAATAATGATTTCTAAGCTAATAAATACAATTTAAATTTAGCTAGTTAGCATGTGGCCTTTTCTGTGAGAGAGAAATGTCTACAGTTTACTTTCTAAATAAATTACTTTCCAAAGAAATTATAAAGATCTAAAGATAGGATTGTTGAATATTAGATCTCTCACGCCAAAAGCGCTGACTATAAACGAAATTATTACCGACCAGGAGTTTAATATAATGTGTTTGACAGAAACGTGGATTAAATCGAATGAATATGTAGCATTAAATGAGGCGAGTCCTCCTGGGTATAGTTACATACACCAACCCCGTCTAAATGGCAGAGGAGGTGGAGTAGCAGCTATATATAATAATAATAATCTAAACGTCACACAAAAGACTAAATACAAACATTTGAAGTTCTTTACACCAACATAAAATATTCAGTGTCCGAAAGCAGGTCAAGCCAGTTAATTCCTCTAATTATTATTTATAGACCCCCAGGGCCCTACTCTGATTTTCTGATAGAATTTGCAGATTTCATTACAAATTTATCTACTTCTTTAGATAAAGCATTAATTGTTGGTGACTTTAATATTCATTTTGATAATCAGGAAAACTCCTTAAGAGCAGCAGTTGTGTCCATACTAGATTCAGTTGGAATTAATCAGAATGTTATAGGACCCACTCATAGTGGTGACACACTCTCGATTTGTTGTTAACATTTGGATTAAAAATAAAAAACTTAGTCATAATTCCACAGTCTGAAGCTATTTCAGACCATTATCTAATCTCGTTTAAAATTTGCCTAAGTCATTGCATTTCGACCTCACCACGTTACCGTGTTAAGCGTACTTTCACGTCAGCTACAGCAGCGCGTTTTATTAATAATCTTCCCGAAATTACGATATTAGATAGATCTCTATCAGACCCCGCAGAGCTCGACTGGGCCACTGAACATCTAGAAACAACGTTACGTTACACTCTAGATGATGTAGCTCCCCTTAAGACCAAAATGATCAGGGAAAAAAAATTAGCACAGTGGTATACTGATCATACACGCACCTTAAAACAGACCACTCGAAAATTAGAACGTAAATGGCGTCAAACAAAATTAACAGTATTTCAAATAGCATGGAAGGAGAGCCTCCTAAATTATAGAAAATCTCTTAGTGCTGCTAGATCAGCATATTTCTCCACCCTCATAGAAAATAACAAGCATAATCCTAGATTTTTATTCAGCACGGTAGCAAAATTAACAGGGAATAAAAGCACTGCACTCACATGCACACCATCAATAGGTAGTAATGATTTCATGAACTTTTTTAATAATAAAATTGAAAACATCAGGCAAGAAATCCAGACGGTTAATATAAATTCAAATTATTTTACAAGTAACCCTGTAGACAGCAGTGTAATTATAACGGACAATCAACTACAAAGCTTCACTCCTATTCATGAGAATGACTTAATTTCATTAATCTCCTCATCAAAATCATCAACCTGCATTCTCGATCCCCTGCCTACAAGTTTCTTTAAACAGATAACTCCAGAGGGAATCAAACCAGTTTTAAAAATAATTAACTCTTCCATTAGCACTGGTTATGTACCTAAATCCTTCAAACTGGCAGTTGTCCACCCCCTTATTAAGAAACCTGACCTTCACCCATGTCAGTTGTCCAACTACAGACCGATATCAAATCTCCCCTTTATATCCAAAATTTTAGAAAAGGTTGTAGCACAGCAGTTATGCTCACACCTACTTATGAATAACATTTTTGAAATGTATCAGTCAGGATTTCGGCCTCATCATAGCACAGAGACGGCGCTAGTTAAGGTGGTAAATGACCTGTTATTGGCCTCTGATCAGGGTTTTGTCTCCTTACTTGTTTTGCTCGACCTTAGTGCAGCTTTTGACACCATTGATCACACTATACTGCTTGCTAGACTTGAGAACGTTGTAGGAATAAAGGGAACAGCTCTCTCTTGGCTTAGGTCTTATTTGACTGATCGTTATCAGTTTGTGGATGTAAATGGTGAGTTCTCCACACTCTATGAGGTAAAGTTTGGTGTTCCTCAAGGATCTGTCTTAGGCCCACTGCTTTTCTCCTTATATATGCTGCCTCTTGGTGAAATCATTCATAAACATGGGATTCGCTTCCATTGCTATGCTGATGACACACAGCTGTATATTTCAGCAAAGCCAGATGAGAGAGATCAGCTAAACAGTGTTGAGGAGTGTGTAAAGGACATTAGACAGTGGATGCTTAATAATTTTCTTCAGCTCAACTCAGATAAGACGGAAGTACTTTTACTAGGACCACATGCAGCTAGAAGCAAACTTTCTGATTACGTAGCATCTCTGGATGGTGTTTCTGTTTCAGCATGTACGGCTGTCAAAGACCTTGGTGTGATTATTGACCCGAGTCTTTCCTTTGAGTCTCACGTGAATAATATTACCAGGATCGCCTTCTTCCACCTTAGAAATATTGCTAAAATTAGAAATATGATGTCGTTACAGGATGCAGAAAAACTAGTTCATGCTTTTGTTACTTCTAGATTAGACTACTGTAACGCTTTACTGTCTGGGTGTGCGAGTAAGTGCATAAATAAGCTTCAGTTAGTTCAGAATGCAGCAGCAAGAGTCCTCACTAGATCTAGGAAATACGACCACATCACCCCTGTTTTAATCAGTCTACACTGGCTCCCAATCAAATCTCGCATTGATTATAAGATACTACTACTGACATATAAAGCACTTAACGGTCTCGCACCGCAGTATCTGAGTGAACTTTTGTACCAGTATGATCCTCCACGCCTACTTAGACCAAAAGGTGCTGGCTATCTTTTGGTTCCTCAAATAATGAAGACTACAGCAGGGGGCAGATCTTTCTCTTATAAAGCCCCACAGTTATGGAACAGCCTTCCAATCAGTGTTCGGGACTCAGACACAGTCTCAGTGTTCAAGTCGAGGTTGAAAACTTATTTATTTAGTCAAGTCTTTTATCAGTAGATTTTTCTTAGGTAAAGGAGCAGATCTGGAGGGATCATGGATATAGAGTGTTTGGTGAACTGGTATATTTGTATGCTGTCGTCCCCTCACATTCACACGTTCACTCGGGTTTGTTGACGGTGGTGTGGTGGGTCGTCTCTTATCCCAGAGATCCCTCATGTCTGTGTTACCTTCTGGTTCTCCCTTTTAGTTATGCTGCCATAGCGAGTCTTGCCGGAGTCCAAACTGCACAGTGACATCAACTTTCATACACCAATAGGGACACTTAATAATCCATATCCTTCCCTTCCTGTCACCCTCTCTCTCTCTCTCTGTCTCTCTCTCTCTCTCTCTCTCTCTCTCTCTCTCTCTCTCTCGGTCGAGTTAAACATGCTCCTGAGGCTCCAGTGACCACTGTTCCTGCCCCTCTCCCCTCCGCGGATCTTCACACTTCTGTGCAGCTTGGGACGGTCTCTCCTCAACACCTTGGGTGGTTCCATGTAATTCCGGAGTAGAACGGGTGCTTTGAGGACGGATTGGACTGTAGTTGGTGTCAGCGGTCTGCTGCACTGACTCGGGAGTGCAGTTTGCTTCTGATCATCATCACTGCACCCCGCAACTTTGTATATATGCTTCAAATGGACATTTGGTGCAACCCAGATGAGGATGGGTTCCCTCTTGAGTCTGGTTCCTCTCAAGGTTTCTTCCTTATGCCATCTCGGGGAGTTTTTCCTTGCCACAGTTGCTCATCAGGGACAAACATACTTACAAAGAACATATTTACATCTGATCACCACATTATCTGTGTAAAGCTGCTTTGAGACAATGTTCATTGTTAAAAGCGCTATACAAATAAAAATGAATTGAATTGAATTAAAGGTGCTAACAACCTAATGCTAATAATCAAATCAGCCATACAGAAACATCATGTAACAGGACACTCATTTGCTAGCTCTTGGCTAATGATTGTAATTTAGCAGTGGAAAAGAGATAGCTAGTCAGAATTAGCAAAGTTTTTCTCGAATTTGATGATAAATTATAAAGAAATTACTAATCTTCCACTGATTTTTCACTTTACAAAACAAACGCTTACAGGTTCAACAATAGGTTTAGCCAGATCATCTCCTTCACACCACAACCTGAGAACTCATCTTCAGCACCTTTCCAACTATGGAAACAAAAGTTTATGCTAGCGCACAAAGTTCATTTATATCTGGCTAGTTAGCATCAGTAGAAACAAAAGGGGATGAATGGATTTGACCCTTAAAAAATTACTATCACAATGTTTTGTTTGTGTTATTAATAGTTAGTATGTGGACATTATATTTGTGCATATACCCATAGTGTAATACATTATTTAATAATAATAATAATAATAAAGCTGTCCTTTGTCCGGATAATCTGGAGGTGGGTAAAAGCCGGTGTTGTTTCAGGAGAAATCACGGAGTCCTGGTGCAGGATAAAGTGAGATGAGATTTAAATGAGTCAGTAAACAATATTAAAACAGGAAGTGAAACCCCACAGGCGTAATCACACAGTCACTTAACTGCTCATTTTCCAGTTTCGATACGGAGACATATTGTGTATTTGAGCACGTTGTGATACTCGTAGATATGCAAAAATTCAAATTTAATTGTAAACGGCGCGTGTACACGCTGCTACGACTGTACAGTTTGCATAATTAGACACAGTGTGTCTCTGAAACAGCCGAACAGAGGGAGACATTTTACCACCCAGAGTGAATTAGCACAAAATAATCCTATTAACCGTTCTCTATTAACATTTTATTGTTTTGCCTCGAACTAAAAAAACTAAAAAGAACAAAGATATAAATGTAAATGTCGTGCAAACTGTCATGGTTTTAATTTTCAAATCTGATTGGTCAGAAGGTGTTTTCTGTGTTAATGCCGTCATTCTGATGCGTAACTGTTACTATAGTACGCGTAAAATCAGAGAGACCTCCGAGAGTTTTCTGTTCAAGTTTCACTGATTTTTATAGAAACAGTTTTCAGGAAAGCTGGAAGTTCTCTTTAAAAATTTTATTTTCCCATAATGAAGAACCTGTAGCATGAACTCAGAGGCTACGAGAGCATGGAGACCAGGTAATGCTGCAACACCACAAGAGATTCTGACAGGTTCAACTGAGGACCTTAAACTCTGAACACATGCTGTCTTGTTCACACACACACACACACACACACACACACACACACACACACACACACACACACACACACACACACACACACACACATTGAGACAGTATTCCAGCCCTGCAGGGATTTGTTAAACATTTAGAGGAGACCTGGGCATCAATTATGCATCAAAGTAATTGTTCATCTCCAGAAAGCTGCACATAGCAGGCGAGGTGGAGTCGGTGCCAGTATCTCAGCTCCGCTCGCCTTCACACGACGATCAGGAGGGGCTGAGGAGGAATTTAACACTGCCTTTCCTCACACTTAATGCTGACGTGTGAGGATTTGCACCGTGGGCTACGGGTGATGAGCTCGCCGTGAGTTTACAGCCGAGGTGAGAAGGGGCTCGGGGGGGTGAAGCGCCGCATCCACCATCCAGGCTGCCTTTTAATTACTGACACGGCTGTGAGAGAATTCACAAGTTCACGCCACATTTCCTCTTTAGTGGAATATATTTGTCATTTGACAGCGTAGGAGCTCGACGCTTTCCACACGCATGGAAAGAGAACTTATTATAAATAATCTATCCACCTTCTGAAGGAATCCACATAGAGCCATCCTTTAAATACTTTCTATAATTCTATAAGAACACTGAAGATTTACAATAAACGTGAGCGTGGTCCAACCGCCCACTCTCAAAACTTTCCTCCAGCAGAAATTCAATTTCCATGAAGAAAATTACGCTTGGAAGATGCAGATTGTATATTGGTTCGTTAGTATATGAAGCTCGAACCTGCTTTTTAACAAAGATATTAAAAACAAATAGTGATTTTCCCACACATTAGTGTGATTTCAGCGTGTTTTTCTCCAACTGTTGGATTAATTAGGTGTACATGAGATTCTACCAGTGCTGCTGTAGCTATAAACAAATTCCTCTCATGCTAAATTCAACTGTAATTATTTCCAGCAAAGAAAATAACCCTTGTTTCATCTTGTCATATATGACCTTTTATTAAATGTGTGCAGAGACGTCGTGAAGAACAGTAACGCTGCGAAGAGAACAGCAGATTTTGGATCGTTTATTTGGCGCTCTGGTCGGAATAATTAGCTCGAACTTGCTTTGCTAATCTGTCAACCGAGCAAATACAAAGCCTAGCATATAACATAAAACAACACATTTTCACTCATTAGTGTGATATTGACTTTTTTAGCCAGTTAGCTTCATTAGTTGTCCATGCGATTTTATCAGTACGAGCTACAAGCAAATTCACTTCATTTCAGATCTTTTTTAAGAGCGATTTTAACACTGGACGTCTCAAAGCAGCTTTACAGAGATAATATTCATTTATTCCATATAAGTTTATCCCTAATAATCCTGTAGTAAAGGAAAAAGTTCCTGAAACTTCATGAGGAAGAAACATCCTCGTCCTCCTCACCCAGTGTCCATACAGAAGGTACAGTGATGGTGGTTAAATGCAAACTGAGGTCCTGAGCACATTGTTGCAAGCTGTTGATATTAATGGAGAGGTGGTTCCTTAGTGGTTTAAGGCATTAGACTTTGGATCTAGAGGTCATGAGTTCACACCAAGCTGCCGATGCTGGGCCCTTGAGCAAGGCCCTTAACCCCATAGCGGCTCAGTTGTATGAATGAGATCAAATACAAGTCGCTCTGGATAAGGGCCTCAGTCCAAATCCATCATCAAAGTTCTTGAGTTGCTCAGTAACTTCATGGATCTTTAGGCTCTTCGTGTTGAACCATAATCCCACAGAGTGTCTCTAATTAAAGAGAACTCAATCCAGAGGTATTTCTCTCATGCTAAGTTCAGCTGGTGGTGTTACACCATTGTCTGAGCTGAAAGCATGGAATAATCGGTTCCTCATGATGGCACCAGGAGCGAGGTTATTATTTCTAACACTCCTCTGTGCTTGAGATGTTTTCTTGTCTTTTTCATGTGTTTTGACCAGAATTCTCTCTCTTATTAGAATCTTTGAAGGTCAAACTCTGGATGTAGCCTGAGGAGATGATGCGATGAACTGAGAAATTATCTGTTTTTTTTGTTATTGTGTAGTAAACTTCTGTCATAAATTTTAATCTTTAGAATCTTCTGAATTCCTTATGGTTCATCTCTGGATGTGTTTTTTCTCATTACTCCTGTGGAAGATTGAATCATGCTGACATGGACAGTAATTCTGCATCTGACATGGAGGTGGACTTTGTTTCTTTTCAATTAAATTCGATGATTAAGTTTTTCTCAGTAGGCGTGAACATACTCTTGTGTTCTTGCTCTGGTTTCCATCAGTGTGTATGGTGACCAGGTCTTTGCCCCCAGCGTATCTCCTCCCCTCAGCTCCCTGTCAGAACCTGTAGTGTTGGTGTGTAAAATCCTCACAGGTGACACAGTTTGTAGTGACAACTTATATTAATCAGAGGTGTTTCAGGGCTGTGGGTGGCACAGGAGGCATGTTTTTTTTTTTTTGTCCCGTGTCCTTCGCAGGAGGTAGCATTCAGTACCACATGCTTTCTTATCTAGACAGAGGAGTCACTGTGGCTTTTCACATTGCTAACAGGATAAGTCTGAGGATTTCTTGATTTGTATAATATTTTGCTAATAATTTTGTGGCCACATGTCTGGAGATGCTTCGTGACAGAGGTGTAGAACTACAAGCTTGTAGAACTACAAGCTACAAACTACCGAGCAAAAAATAGCAGAAATAGTCACTGCAGCTACGGTGCTTTGTTTAATAAACAGTAAAAACTCAATTATTAAAAAAAGTTTATGAAGTTTGTTTCTGTCACTCCTGAGAATGTAGATCTAAACTTGATGTTGTTTTGAAAATTAGCTCAACTTTGTGTAGTTTTGCACAATTACTGTAAGATTCTACTTGTGCATCTCCATATTCTTATAAAAAATACCTCATGCTAATGTTATATGTGTAAATATTCATATAATTCATTTTATATATATATATATATATATATATATATATATATCCTTCTGCACACACATAAATAGTTTTCACTTTTTAGCTTCTCTTCTTTTTCTCTTTACTTTAAAACTTTGTTAAATATCATATTCTCACTTAAATTTCATTGTAAAACTTCTGTACACATGACAAATAAAACTTGGAACTTGAAACAGTGTCTTTAAGCTAATCAAGTCAGTGCTTCTGTAAAGGTGTAAATGACCTCTTTTATATTTCAGGACATTTGAATTTATGAATAACTCCATTCATGAAAGCGATTTTATCCTCGTTTATTCAGTGGGTAGTGTTTAATCAGTCATTCATACAGATGAGGGTCCAGTCCTGCACTTAATGTTTGAATCAGTGAGTTTTGCTCATGAATTAGTTTTTATTTCTTCAACAAATCAATTATTTACTTTATACTACTAAATAACAATCAGCAAAAATACAATGTCAACTATGAGAGAGGAAATAAAATGAAAAGGTTTATA
>JBCEWE010000182.1:274081-359081 GCA_039877035.1 Silurus lanzhouensis
AGTGTTTGGTGGTGAGGGGGAATGGAGGGAGGAGTTGGATGAGGGAGAGGATCGTTCAGAAGCATTCATCTTGCCGCAAGATTCGTGCAGCTTCTCCGAGTCTGGCTAATTAATGCAAATTTTTATCGTGCGAAAAGGAGTTGGCAGGAAGTTGAAAAACTCAGCTAAGGAGTGACGCGAGGCGCATGGCGTTCAGATATAGATGTGTGGGCTGCAAAAACAAGCTGCGAGAAAAATATATCCATGAGAGAACGTGGTGAAAATGCATGCATGATTATTGAGGAGCTGAGTTTCGCTTACAGCAAAGGAAATAATAAAAATATTATAATAATCTTCATTATAGTAGTAATAGTAATTATTGGAAATACAGCTTTTGTTTTTATTATTAATAGTTTACTGTGTATTTACAATTCTGCCTTTAAATATTTGTCAAGGAAATTCACTGGCATTAGAGAAGAAATGTTTCAATCTGGGGGAAAAAATGTTTGTCCCACTGAATATCTGTGCACATTAGGGATGGTGAGATTCAGAGATCCGCATCGTGCACTGGAATAAATGTTAATGATGTTGACGTGCATTGATTTTAAAAAGTGTGCATCAGATTAGATTAGTTTAGATTAGATTAGATTTAACTTTATTCTTATTGTAGAAGGTACATGTACAGAGCCAATGAAATGCAGATACAAGTTACCATCCTTTTGAACACATTTGCGTTGAAAGTAAAAAAAATATTTACATATAATTATTAGTGGAAGCGCTAAACATTTATTATTTGAAAGTGACCAATAATTTGTGATGTTTTTTGAGCGCGTTCTCTCAGCACCACTGCTGCCACGTGAATATGACGTATTACAACACTACAGAGACGGAGGCGTGTCCTGAGAGTCACACAGAATACAGATTAACATGGCAGAGGTAGAGCTGCATCTACCTGCAGACACAACAGGAAAAGAACGTCTGGTTTTATTTCATCTTTTTTTTTAGGTTAGCAGTCAGAAGGCTCTGAAGGAAATTGATAATTGGATGTTTGTCTGAACAACAGAATTTAAAGATTTCCTTCAGACAGTAATAATGATGTCACTGAAATGAATAAATGACTGACACAAATTGTGCAAATGGCATTTGTGTTACATTCCACTGGATCTTAACAAACCTGACAGTAGCTTTATAAACTAGTTACTTGTTGGAGAACAGTGAAGAAATGTAGAATCTTTCTTCCACTTATTGATGGGTTATAAAGGAGTTGTGTTCACACCCAGTCTGTGGAAATGGATTTTAACACAGAATATTCCAGCATGAAAAAGCCCAGAGATTATAAAAACGTCTCTGAAATATCTCTTTCACATATCTACCAGCTTGACCTACAAATAAACGGACTCCAACCTTATCTTGCAACTAAGCCACGAAATCCACCATGAACCTGCTCAGAACAAAGCAGTTACCTAAGATGAGTGAATATTATCTACTCTCCTTCACCTCTAAACAAAATATTTCTCTTGTCTGTGTTTTTCTACAAAATGGAACCACAATGAGATCCTGGCAAACTTCTCAGCCTTTAACGTTCAGTCCAAGTCAGTGCGAGAGCAGACTTTACACATTCATGAATGAAAACTAAATCCATCTGCTGTGCCTGGCATCTTATACTCCTTTTTTTTTACAAAATAGCATATTTTAATATCGATCTCATGTAGAAATTGAAAGCCGGAAAACATCACAGCAAGAAAAGCTTAATGAACATCGCAATCAGAAATCCTTTGAGCAAAATCAAGGATTTAAAATCCGAGTGGTCCTGGGAAGCACTGTCAGCTTTAAAAGCATTGATTACAACTTAATCATAGATCTTTTTTTCTTCTAGATTCATTGGACACTGACATAATGATGAAAGATGGCTGCTTATGGAGGTAGACAGAATTCTAGCCTGAAACTGAAGCATTATTAGAAAGCAGGATGGTTTATTTCTGGCCTGGAGGTAAATATCATACGGTTATTCAGATCAGTGGGTGTGTTTGCTTGTAGTGCAGGTGCTCAACCTTTTAACATTTACATGGTGGCTGGTGTCTTCTTCAGTGAGCAATCTGAGCTATTCTGTCTAGACCTCATGCACAGCAGATAAATGACTAATACAATTTGGAAGTTTGTGCATCTCTGTAGTGCGCAGTTGTTCACGATGAGACTCCGTAGAGGCTGAAGTAGAAACTCACTTAGGCATATTCTGTTCATTGTTTTTTTCTGAAACCGTATTGCTGCTGCTTTATTCATGTGTATTTCTGCTGTTTTCTTCATATCTGTATGGAAGTGTGGAGAAAAGCATTGGATGCTGCCTTGGTTGAATTCTGGCAGACAGACACAAACAAAAACCATGAAAACTCTCAAGAAAAAATGTCAGAATATTTCACCAAAACATTTACTTTATTTACTTTTTGTATGTATTAACTTTGTGAAACTCACGTTGGCCAGAGGAAACTGTTTAGTACCCCGACTCTTCTACTCTGAAGTGCTAGAGTAATAGATGCAGTATGCAGTTGGCATTGTTTTGCTCGATTATATACAAGGTCTTCCCTGAAAAAGACGTTTTCTGGATAGAAGTATTTGTTGCTCTTCTTCTTCTTCTTCTTCTTCTTTCGGCTGCTCCCATTAGGGGTCGCCACAGCGGATCATCCGTCTCCACACCCCCTGTCCTCTACATCTGCCTCTTTCACACCAACTACCTGCATGTCTTCCCTCACCACATCCATGAACCTCCTCCTTGGCCTTCCTCTTTTCCTCCTACCTGGTGGCTCCATCTTCAGCATTCTCCTACTGATATACCCCATGTCCCTCCTCTGTACATGTCCAAACCATCTCAATCTCGCCTCCCTCACCTTGTCACCAAAACATCCTACATGCGCTGTCCCTCTAATAAACTAATTTCTAATCTTGTCCATCCTCGTCACTCCCAACGAAAACCTTAACATCTTCAGCTCTGCTACCTCCAGCTCCACCTCCTGTCTTTTACTCAATGCCACTGTCTCTAAACCATACAACATCGCAGATCTCACCACAGTCCTATAAACCTTCCCTTTCATTCTTGCAGATACCCTACTATCACAAATCACTCCTGCTATCACTCTTCTCCACCCACTCCACCCTGCCTGCACTCTTTTCTTTACTTCTCTAACACACTCTCCATTACTTTGCACCGTTGACCCCAGGTACCTGAACTCCTCCACCTTCTCCACCTCTTCTCCCTGCAACCGTATCACTCCACTGCCCTCCCTCTCATTCACACACATGTACTCTGTCTTCCTCCTACTGACTTTCATTCCCCTTCTCTCCAGCGCATATCTCCACCTCTCCAGGCTCTTCTCAACCTGCTCTCTACTCTCACCACAAATCACAATATCATCTGCAAACATCATAGTCCAGGGAGACTCCTGTCTGACCTCGTCCGTCAACCTGTCCATCACCACTGCAAACAGGAAAGGACTCAGGGCCGATCCTTGATGCAGTCCAACCTTCACTCTAAACCAGTCTGTCGTACCTACTGCACACTTCACTGCCGTCACACTGTCCTCATACATGTCCTGCACCACCCTCACATACTTCTCTGACACACCTGACTTCCTCATACAATACCACAACTCCTCTCTTGGCACTCTGTCGTAGGCCTTCTCTAAATCCACAAATACACAATGCAATTCCTTCTGTCCTTCTCTGTACTTCTCCATCAACATCCTCAAAGCAAATAAGGCATCTGTGGTGCTCTTCCTCAGCATGAAACCATACTGCTGCTCACAGATGGTCACCTCTTCTCTCAGCCTGGCTTCCACTACTCTTTCCCATAACTTCATGGTGTGACTGATCAACTTAATTCCCCTGTAGTTACTGCAGGTCTGCACATCTCCTTTATGCTTAAAGATCGGTACCAGCACACTTCTTCTCCATTCCTTAGGCATCTTCTCACCTTCCAAAATCCTGTTAAACAATCTGGTCAAAAACTCCACTGCCATCTCTCCTAAACATCTCCACGCTTCTACCGGTATGTCATCTGGTCCAACCGACTTTCCACTCTTCATCCTCTTAATTGCTGCTCTCACTTCCTCCTTACTAATCCTATCCACTTCCTGCTTCACCAACTCCACATCATCCAACCTTCTCTCTCTCTGATTTTCCTCATTCATCAGCTGCTCAAAATACTCCCTCCACCTTCTCAACACACTCTCCTCACTAGTCAACACATTTCCCTCTCCATCCTTTACTGCTCTAACTTGCAGCACATCCTTACCAGCTCGGTCCCTCTGCCTGGCCAATCGGTACAAATCCTTTTCTCCTTCCTTAGTGTCCAACCTCTCATACAGCTCCTCATATGCCTTTTCCTTGGCTTTCACCACATCCCTCTTTACCTGCTGCCGCATCTCCTTGTACTCCTGCCTACTTTTCTCATCACTCTGTCTATCCCACTTCTGTTTTGCCAACCTCTTCCTCCTTATGCTCTCCTGCACTTCCTCATTCCACCACCACGTCTCCTTGTCTTCCTTTCTATTTCCAGATGTCACACCAAGTACTTTTCTAGCTGCCTCCCTCATCACTCCTGCAGTAGTTGCCCAATCATCCAACACCTCTTCAACACCACCGAGCCTCTGTCTGACCTCTTCCCTGAACCTCACACTACACTCTTCCTCCTTCAGTTTCCACCATCTTATTCTTCTTTCAGTCCTCACTCTCCTACTCTTCTTCTTCGCCTCCAAAACCATCCTACAGACCACCATCCGATGCTGTCTAGCTACACTGTCCCCTGCCAACACCTTACAGTCTCCAATCTCCTTCAGGTTGCATCTCCTGCATAGCACATAGTCCACCTGTGTGCACCTTCCTCCACTCTTATACGTCACCCTATGATCCTCCTTCTTCTTAAAATAAGTGTTCACCACTGCCATTTCCATCCTTTTAGCAAAATCTACCACCATCTGTCCTTCCACATTCCTCTCTTTAAAACCATACCTACCCATCACCTCCTCATCACCTCTGTTCCCTTCACCTACATGTCCATTAAAGTCTGCCCCAATCACCAATCGTTCTTTCCTAGGTACACCATCTACCACTTCATCTAACTCACTCCAGAATCTTTCCTTCTCCTCCATCTCACAGCCGACTTGTGGAGCATAGGCACTGATGACATTTATCATCACCCCTTCAACTTCCACCTTCACGTTCATCACCCTATCAGAAACTCTCTTTACCTCCACTACACTCTTAGTGTACTCTTCCTTCAGAATCACCCCTACACCATTTCTCTTCCCATCCACACCATGATAAAACTGTTTAAATCCACCTCCAATGTTCCTGGCCTTACTCCCTTTCCACTTGGTCTCCTGAACACACAACATATCTACCTTTCTCCTCTCCATCATATCAGCTACTTCTCTCCCTTTACCCGTCATAGTACCAACATTTAAAGTACCAACCCGAAACTCCACTCTCCTACACTGCTCCTTTCCCTGCCGTCTCTGTAGACGTCTTCCTCCTCTCCTTCTCCTCCTTCGGCCAACAGTAGCCCAATTTCCACCGGTACCCTGTCGGCTAACGATACCTGTGGCGGTCGTTGTTAACCCGGGCCTCGACCGATCCGGTATGAAATTCTTATTTGTGATCCGCATATTTGATTTGGCGCATGTTTTACGCTGGATGCCCTTCCTAACGCAACCCTCCCCATTTACCCGGGCTTGGGACCGGCACTAAGAATGCACTGGCTTGTGCATCCATAATGGCTGGGTTAGAAGTATTTGTTGCTCTAAAACCTGTATATAGCAATGATGAATCCTTTCCAAATGTACAAGCTGACCATTCCACAAGTACTAATGCACCACAATACCATCAGAGATGTGGCTTTTTAAGCTGATTGCTAATAATAAGCCAAATGGTCCCACTCCTCTTTAGTCCAGAGAACGCGGTATCCATGGTTTCCAAATATTTTTTTTTATTTAGATTCTGACCAAAGAACAGTTTTCCATTTTTCCTCAGTAGATTTTAAATGAGTTTTGGCCCAGAGAGGTTGGTGGTGTTTATTGATCATGTTCATGCATGATAGAGATTTAAACTGCATTTGTGGATGACATGCAAACTGTGGTTACAGACAATGATTTCTGGAGGTGTTAATGAGCCCATGAATTGATTTTCATTACAGAATCAATTTAAATCAATTTAAATGCAGTGGCCCCTGAGGGCCAAATATCACAGCCATCCAACATTGATTTTCACCCTTATCCCTTTGCACAGAGATTTCTCCAGATTCTTTGACACTTCTGATGATATTATGTTTTGTAAATGATGAGACATTTAAAATGTTCTATTGTGTTAAAATATGGGTTTATGAGATTTGCAAATCACTGCATTTTGTACTTTTTCACACAGTCCTTACTTTTTTTATGGAATTAATGGAATTTTATGGAAATATATATATATATATATAAAATTAATGTCAGGCAAGGTTTTCTGCTATCTAACATTGGGATCTAACATTTATATAAAGATTTTTTATATGATAAAAAGAGAGAATTGATTGTTTTTATAGGTATAATTATGAATGGGTAAAATGTGTGACGTGTCGTCAATAAAAAAATAAAAACTTTTCTATATAAATAGAATGTTAACTTAGCATCATGTAAAATGTTAAAATTTCACCATGTAAAAGGTTTTGCCAAGTTGGTGCACATTTATGTTAAAAAAGAACCCTGTAATATATTCTGTTAATTCCAATCTATTGAAATCATTCTGTGCAGTACACCTGGTTTTCTACTTTGTTTTTTGATAACAATCACCGAAATCTGGCTCAGAATGTTGAGTTGTTTTGCTTATCATGGGTAAAGTCTGGGTGAGATGCTGGAGTTGCTGCAGGCACTTCTGCGTCACAGCTGTCATCATGTCAAAACAATGTTTTCTCTACAAGCATACCGGTCTTTCCAAAGCTCAGCTCTGCCTGGAGTCATAAAATGTAGTGAATTGAGATGTGTGTGTTGTCACACCTACACACATCAAATCTTTACGACTGCTAAAATATGTCACGGTGCTTATAGCGGCATTAAGTGCCCTCAGTGGGAGTTTAGTTCGTTTGAAAAATGTTGGAAGAAGGGCATCTAGAGTTCAGATCCCAAAATTTTAGGATACTTACATTTCTTGGGTGGATCTTCCTGTAAAGGACAACAGCACCACCCACGTTGGTACAGCACAAACTACAGCTGGGGTACAGAACTACATCTAGATTTTCTGGAGCCAGATATTTAGAGAAGTTTGTCATTTTTTTCTTTTCACTGCATAGCAAAATACTCTGTAGTGCCATTCATTACAGTGCCTGTGATACAACCAGATCTCCTTGAACAAACAACCTTAACAGCTTGTGTGGATCGAAGGCAATGCTGACTCAGCATGATCACCAAGCAAACAAGCATGACCCTTTCTGACTTTCCCTCCTAGATACCAGAATATTTTAGGACTACCAAATAAAGGAGATTCATTCCCACATGCACCCTACAGCCAAAAGTGATTAAGATGCTAATGGCATTGTCATACGCTGCCAAAAATACCCCAGATGTCCACTCCAGGGCTTATTCTGTACTTGTGTAGGTTTGCTTTTACTATATTCTGTGGATCGACTGTCAGATTCCACAGGTCATTTATGTGTGTAGGATTTCCATTATGTCATCATGCAGATGTACCTGAGATCTTCTATCCACAAGATGAGTATTTTTCATGCCCTCAGTGTGAGCTCTTGCACCCCACAGTAAATTATAGTACTTCATGAACGTGTGGTTTTTATGTGGATCGTCATTACTAAAGGCATCTTATCAAACGTCTTTACCTGTTGAATCTATAAATTATCTCAGGAAATAATCAAACAATCCAAATGTTAGTCCTCACAACACTCTAACGCGCAGGTCATTATACAGCTCTTAAATACCATCGTTATGAATCTCATAAAATCTGCTGGCTTTTCCAATGTCACGACTCAATAATGACCAGGCAGGTGCTCTTCAATGAGACGACATTGAGGACATTGAATTAATTCTAGTGATCAGACGTAGTGATACTAAGCCAAAAGAACAGATTTTGGATTTGCACTGTACTCAAAGCTGCCTCTTTGGGGTCTCTAAACCTCTAAACCCTGAGAACTACTGCTCTAGGCACTAAAACCTGAGTTGGGATTCTACCTTGAATTAGATTTTTTCCCCATGTGGATCCTCATGTTGTACTGTGAGAACCAGCCTCACCTCTTTCACAACAATGCTCTACCTTGCTGAAGAATTTTCACAAGATAAAGTGGGGATCATGCTTGTCAAATCCATTCCGATTTCTTCCACTTCAGTAAGATTTGGCTTTGTCTGGCCTCTGGAATGACAATCCAACCTTCCCAAAGCCTCGACAGTCGTCCCATGAGATCTCAACTGCTGCAGCATGAGCATCACGGCTTTGCTCCTCATAAAACTCCTGGCACAGAGAGCAGCTTTCAGCAGCTGTTGTTCAGAGCAGTTTCAAAAACAAAAAAGAAAAATAATCTCGATTACCAAGCTGTAAATCTCATCAACCCGATTCAACCTCCAAGTGTGGATTTATGACGAGAGCTGAATGAACAGCTGAAGGTTTAAAAGCTGTTAACTGCAGATATGTCAATAACGACGTACAACTGAGCACCAACACACACTTCCGATCCAATGAGAACTATCCCAGAATCTCATGTTTAATCCCAAATCCACAGGAGTAATCGACCGGAGACACATGAAAACGTCAAGAGTTATTATTTTCCAGAGCTGGAGTCCCTGACAACATCCACACACTTGACATTCCAATCAAACACAGGAGTGTAATAGAACGAGCCTGGTGGTGATTTTCCACTGCTCTTCTTATCTGCTTTGTCATCAGCTTCATCATCTGTGATTAAGTCCAACAAAAACAATGACCAAAAAAATCAGGTCACTTTAGTTCGAAATCTTTTGCAGTCATTTGTGTTTAACGAATTTACTTTTCCTGTTCAGTTCATTTCTCATCCATGATGTAGACATTAGACAGAAGAACACTTCAGCAGTGAGTTTATCGCAGATCTTTTCCGTAAAACATCTCAGTGTGTGTGAGTAGTGTGCAGGAGAAACATGGCGTCACTGAGCACGAGCCTGTGTGAGAGTTTGACTTGCCTGGCTGGTGGTGTGTGTGTGTGTGTGTGTGTGTGTGTGTGTGTGTGTGTGTGTGTGTGTGTGTGTGTGTGTGTGTGTGTGTGTGTGTGTGTGTGTGTGTGTGTGTGTGTGTGTGTGTGTGTGTGTGTGTGTGTGTGTGTGTGTGTGTGTGTGTGTAGAGGAGTGTGTGTTAATCACAACTAGTAAAGCACTTGGTGTCTTTCAGAAGGATGGTGTTTATGGTCCTGAATGAAGGTCTTGAGGAACTAAATGTGGTGTTTAAGTTCAGGATTGAGCCCTTTGACTTCAACATCTTTGTTTCCACTGATTCATAAATAAAAAGTTTTAAATGTGGTCAGATAGGACATCTTTTTGGCGCCTGTCCTGAAAGACAGAGTGACCCCGGTGTCTCCAAGCGACCGGGGGAGGAAGCAGCTGAACCTGCTGGAGTCGTTCCCCCTGCGGCTTCATCTCGGCCTGCTGCTAAAAGCCCCGTAACTGCTGCTGCACCAGGACCCAGGCAGTGTGAACCCCAAGATCAGACTGTAGACCAGAGGTCCACTAACAACATATCCACCCCACAGAAGCCCTGCTCAGCTGAACCGGACCAGGAGAAGCCCAGCACGGCTGAACCGGGCCAGGAGAGGCCTTGCGTAACCGAAAAAGGACTCTGGAGCAGTGCTGGAGCTGGCAAAGGCAGGCACGGGGGTGCAGAGCTGTCGCCAGGAGACACCGGTCACTACACCAGTGCAAGGGGACGGGGGAGACATGGAGATGGAAGAGGAGCTCTTGTTAAAAGTACAGAATAAAAGAAAGGAGCGAGGTAGGGGACAAGAGAAAAAGCAGGCAAAGAAATACATGAAGGTGAAGGAACCTGAATTAGACAGTGAAGACGCAATGTCAGATTCAGACCCAATCTTAAACGTATTGTATAGTGCTGAACATGACTTATGTCAAATAAAAGATTGTAAAAGAAAAAAAAAGCCTTTCTCTCTCTTTCTTCATATCGTTCTCTCTCTCTCTCTCTCTCGCTCTAAGTCTATCCAGACTGACAGAACACTCATCCACAAAATGCCCATATTTCATGCACAGTGAATTTGGGCCGTTCCTGTGTGAGAGTGAATGGAGCGTGGAGTGATTCTGGGTAATCAGGCGTGTCTCTGCTCTCTGACAGAACAAGGTGTCAACCATTTTAGAAGCATATTTAGGGACACGACAACCTGAGACCTGCCAGCTCACACGGCTCTTTGTTAACCCCCTCTGGAGAGAACATCCAAAGAGGCCAACAGTTTCAACAATAAACCGTCCTTGTTTTACATGCTAACAGCGGGACTTGTTTATCAACTCTGTTTGTAAGCGGTGCACAAGAACAACTCGAAAAATACAGTTTGTTGGGAAAATTTGAGTTTCCAAAAACATTTACACACAACTTTATGAGAAGATAACTGAGTTTACTCACTACCTCATGACGGCAGATTTTATGAGATTTTTAGTAGCTACTGTCTTTGTAACATTCTGCTTTACTGCTGTTTCTATGGTAGAGATCTGTGGAAGTCCTTTAAGTTCAGATATAAAGGTACGAGACTGTACTCCTCCTCATCACTGGGGAACCATCAGAGGTACTTCTTTTTTTTTTTTTTATAATTTTAGTGTTTTACATGACAAAGATATCAACGGTCCTTAATGTTAAATTGTGTACCTTAAAGTTTCCTTAGGCACAATTCAGCATGTGGTAGTTTTTGAGGGCACAACAAACAAACGTACAATACATTCAGCAACAAATAAATCTAATAAAAAGTCAAACTTTAGCTTCTAATTCATCAGCTCCTTGAATTATTCACCTCCACTTTCTGTTCCAATGCCTCCGAGATTCTACTGATAAATGCTCAGACGACTCACAGGTGTCCTCTGGGACCAGCTTCGTTCCTGGACTGAAGAATCCAGGCTTCCTGTCCAGCACCTCGTGGGAAAACAACTTAATATGTTGAGCTTCTGCTTTTTCCCAACACTTTTATCATGCTCCTGTAGATCTTCACCACATATTATCCCCCAAACACAGGATGTGCATAACATTGACTGTGTGTGTGTGTGTGTGTGTGTGTGTGTGTGTGTGTGTGTGTGTGTGTGTGTTTGTGTGTGTGTGTGTGTGTGTGTGTGTGTGTGTGTGTATGGTGGAGAAAATTCATGCCAAGGTAAAGGGACAAGCAAAGCAGCAGCTGGAGATGATTATTGAGCTGTCAAGCATAAAGAGATGAGCAGCAGGGAGGGAAATGTGGGTGTACAGTGTCTGGACTTCTTTTCTTCTCTCTTTCGTCCATTTGTTTCTGGAATTCTGCCCCCTGATTTATGGAAGCATGAAGTTTTACTTGGACGTGCCGGTCCTGAGAGCATTACTTCAGGATTCAAGATGGTTGAGGCAATAATTTTTCTCTCAGTTTTCCTGCATTTCTTCTTTTGATGTTTTTTTTCCAGAGATCCAGCAATCAGTATGGAATAGGAGTCAACTCATCACGTCAACTGGTTCAGAAACCTCCCAATGAATACGTAGTTCTGGTCATTCTGCTCATATGATCACCTTCTCCTATATGGGCCAAGAAACAGTCAGTAGTGATTCCTTATCAATATTTTATAAACTCTACTACTGCCTCTTACAGCGAGAATTAATTCTCTAATACATGTTTATTATAATGCTATGTAGTGTGTATTGAGTTGTGAATTATTTTAAAAGCTTCAAGCAGAAAAAAATAAACTCTCAAAATTACTCAGAACTTTTCAACCCTGAGTTGAGCAAAGTGACACCAAACCAACATGACTGCTCGCAGAATATACAAGTGTTTTCTATTCATCATTTAACATGCAGAGGTATTTACTCGTTAATCTAGATCCTTGACTTTACAGTACGTGATGCTGTGCAGCTTCATCATCTCACATTGTGGTTGAAAAGCACAGAGCATTGTTCACTTCCTGTTTCTGAGAGAACCTGAATGCAGCATCAACTCTGAAATAATCTTGCGGCTTTATTTTATTATCAAATTATACAGATATAAAAGAATAATTGTTTTATTATGTTTATTGTTATGGCCCTTTTCGTATTAAGAATGAATTTAGCAGTTTTTCCCCCATCTATCTGTCTGTCTATCTGTCTGTCTGTCTGTCTGTCTGTCTGTCTGTCTGTCTGTCATCATCTTACATTCTTTATTATATCCTTTGATAATTTTGTACATTTTTTTACTTTTTAAAGTTTTATCATCAAAACATCATCATGATGAAGTGATTTCTAATGAAACATCTAATAACCTTGATGTTTTTACGGCACAAGGAAATTGTGCTCTATATATTTATTTATTTATTCCTTGTGTTATTTATTTATTTCCCCTGTTTGCTTTATTAATATTTATGAGCAGGCCTGAGGAGAAAAAGCATAAGCACAAGCAGAAAAGTTGGTGAAACTGCGTGCTGTTTATGAGGCCAGTAATGTAATTAGACGTCCACAGGCAGTGAACCTCCTCCATCCTATTAGTGCAGCTGGTTCAGGCCTCGGAGTGTCTCCGTCTCAGAGGCCTGGGTCTGAGTGGACATCCGGCCTCGCTCCACTGACCCACGCTCATAACTAACAAAGCTGTTCTTTACACCTCTGTTCTACATAATGATCAAACGCAGAAGTCAAACACGTGAGAAAAGCTCAAATGTCTGGAGGCTTGAGAGCGAGAAATAAAGAGCGTGAGTGAGAAAGGCTCGGTGCATGGAAAGGTCAATAAGTTTCTTTTCAGACAACTTAAAGCGATGCTGAATCAACACGGACTTATGATTGGCACTTCACAAGATTTTACACGAGCTGACTTTCTCTTGTGCAAATCTTGCGTTATGCTGAGCGAACACACTCCTGAAATACACTGCTTTCACCGCTCCGAGTTAATCCTGGCTCTGAGGCTGGGGACGGCTGCCGTCTTAAAGGGGCAGTCTGTCTTTTTCTTCCAGCCCTCTGCTGCCTGTCAGGAGAATTACAAGTGACCCACACAATAAGTTCTACATACACACCACAGGCTGTAGCTTCAGTGAGAACCGAAAACTAATCAACAGAATACTACCATTCTGAAACTGGAAATCAACTCTGGAGCCAGAAAAAATATCAAGATTTACCTCTTCCTTAATAAAAGTGCTCAGTGTTTGAGGTACAGGATTAAACACTCGGGTTGACGTGGTGTGATGGGAACTTGTGACCTTCCTGCTAATTATTTATTATTTCTATTATACTCTGATTGGTGTGAATCCTGGATTGTGATTGGCTGAAGGTTCAGGTGTGTGTTCAGATGCAGATCTACAGCTTAGTGTGAGGCGTTACACCACTAACACCCTGTAACACACCTGAGACCTGCATCGTCACATACCCACATGTCTGAAATGTAATATTTCTAATATGTTTATATGAGAATGATTTTCATTTAATAATAAAGTTTTACACTTACATACTTTCATATTGAACACTTTGGTATATCAAAAAGTCCAGCATTTGTGCTTCAAAAGTTTAATTGTGCATTTAAACAGTTTTTATTAAAAATCCTCTCTGTTCATTGATATCAGTTCAGCTTATTGTCGTTGCTGTAAACTGTTCTGCTGCATCTGCATACTAATTACTCCATTTGTATTACCTGTCAAAGGCAATTTCCTCTTCCTGTAATCAAACTGTACTGGAATGAGACATTCTGCCCTGCTGTGTTTAATGATATTAATTCCCGCAGAAATCTCCTGACAGAAGTTCCTGTATCCTGCACCACCACCATCACCATCATCATCATCATCATCATCATCTTCATCATATATATAATAGTGTTAGAAGTTATTTATAAACTTCTGAAACCAACCTTCTGTGTTTCAACCAGAGATAGTAAAAGTCCACACATCCTTCACTCAGTAGAAGTGCAGATACTGATGTTGTAAAAGACTCTGGGTTAGGGTTAGAAGTTTGGGCTCCGACATGTTCTTCAGTAAAAAGTAGTGATAATTACTACCTGTTTTAGTGTCACACTGGAACTGAACCTCATCATATTAATATATTAATATAAAACATCACTGACTCCCTCTGTCTCATTCACGTTTACTCCAGACTTCTTACTGCCTTCTGAGCTTCAGAAACTGTCTGTGGTGTGAGAGAGAAACAGGAAATGATGCACCAGTGGATGGAAAAAGCAGCACAATGACAAGAAACAGGTTTCTATTTTTTCACCAAACAGACTGAAAATGTAGGAAGTAGAAAGTACAGATATTTGTGTAAAAACTTAAATTAGTAAAAGTAAAAAGTAAAAAACAAAACAAAAGTAAAAGTAAAGAACTGATATCAGAAAATCCGTCAGGAAGTATTTGTCTCCAGCTCTGGTTTCAAAAGCACTTTGTTCTCCAGGTTTCCTTCTGCTCAACACGACTGACCGTAAACATCATCAAGCTTCAGCTGTACATCAGTTCCAGTGGGTTTTCTCCTTTCACACTCATTTTCACTTTAAATCAAATTAACTCTCATTATGTGCTGCAGCAGGGATTCACAGTGAGGCTCTACAGGGGAGGAAGATGATCCCAGAACACAACAAGGAACATATTTTATTATTTTTTATATATATTTGTCCTTCAATCAGCAGTAAACTGAGTTCTTTGAGATGTGTTGTGAGGCAGGTAATAAAGAAAACAGCTGCTTGGAGAAATTTCTTGCATCTTGGAAATAAATCTCTTCTCCCCTGATTGCTCAGTTTGGTCGGGCGACCAGCTCTTGGAAGAGTCCTGGTTGAGAAACACTTTTTCCATTTGAGAATTACGGAGGTCAGTGTGCTCCTGGGAATCTTTAGCTCAGTGCAGCAGAAATGTTTTGTAGCCTCTGCAACATCTCGTCTCTGAGCTCTGCAGGCAGTTCCTTCGACCTCATGGCTTGTTTTTTTATTTCATTTTCATACATTTAGTTTAAATTTTTTTAAAGCTTTTTTTAATGAATATTATCTGCATTTCCATCACGTGAGTGTAAACGTGTACTGCGCTATTTTTCATGATCTCTTTAATATCGATTAATCGATTGAAGGAAGACTCATGATTTCGTTTGTTACAGGATTACATCGAATTTAATCTTTTCTATAAACAAAATTAAATAATAAATAATGAATGTAATAATGTGTAAAATCTGAGCAGAGTTAAATAAAGTTAAATAAAGTGAGTGAGATGATGAGATACCTGTAGCTCAGCGATCCCACAGTCTGTGTAGTGATTATTGTTACTCTGTGAGCGACTGAAGCTCAGAGTTTCATCACACGTTCGTTTGTAAAAATGGTGTTGATCCGTTTGGTTCATTTTCTGTCTGAAAAAGCTGAATATTTAGAATCACAGAACCAAATCAGGACACCGTGATCTTCCTCATCCTCTTCCTCATGCTGAGACTTTCATAAACTTGCCTGACATTTGTGTTCTGCTGCAGCAGAGGAATGACGAAGATGAAGAGACTCACTGACATTCAGGGTAATGAAAAGGCTGACAGACTCAAGGCGTGACCTCGTCTCCATCCACACTCTGCTCCTGACTTTTCTACTATTCATCACCACCGAACTGATCCATACATAAACACACCTGACCGAGAGAGAGAGAGGGGGGGGGGGGGGGAAGAGAGAGAGAGAGGGGGGGGGGGGAGATAGAGGGTGGGGAGGGGAGAGGGGGGGGGGAAGAGAGAGGGGGGAGGGGGAGAGAGAAAGAGAGAGGGGGGGAGGGGAGGGGGGAGAGAGAGTGGGGGGGGGGGGGGAAGAGAAAGAGAGAGAGGGGGGAGAGAGAGGAGAGAGAGAGAGAGAGAGAGAGAGAGAAAGAAAGAAAATCCCAGTTCTCTACACAGGAGAATCACATTCTCTTTTCAGAATCGCTGTAGCAGTGTGCAGTCTGTAACTCCTGGTTTGGTACATGGTACAGTGTCAGTGTTTATAAATAAAAATAAATAGATTTTATTTCTATTTAATTTATTTAATTTTTTTTATGCTTTGGTAATGTTTTATTTCTAATTGTCAATAAAATTAATGCATGTTTGAATAATAATAATTATATATTTTCATAAAAATACATACAGTACATTTATTTATTTGTTTAAATCCTTATTGTCTATATATAAAATATAAAAAATAGATTAATAATTTGTTTAATAAAAACACGTATGTAATCACCTTTTTCCTGCTTATGAATCTGATTTGTTAGATAGATAAACTTTTTAAAATGCTTTGTGTATTTTTTACTAAAATAGAATGAAATAAAATAGAACAAAAAGAAAACTTTCAAATGATCTTTCACGTCTGAAAATATTTGTATTTCTTTTTTTGTTTGATTTTGTGGTTTTGTTTCTCTCATTTTCTTATTAGTTTTTTTTAACACGATTTTTGCCAATCAAAAATGTTTTTTCTTGAAAAGTATGAATTTTTTGAACAGTCAGAAGATCAGGTACAAAGAGGTTATAAGGGTTTTCTCCAGCCTCTTTACTCCAAACGTTAAGGCACACTTCAAACCCTTCAAAGCCTCGTCTCAGATCAAACACTCGGTGCAGACCACGCACTCGTCTCTAGACTCATGCCTTTCTTTCTTTTCACTCAGGCAGCTCTCAGGAAAAAAACCTTCAGCTTCGAAGTCAAGGTCTTTCACTGGAAATTTTGTGCGTGATGAAGGCCTGGGAGGGTGGAGGAGATCAGATCAGATCGGATCAGACCGACAAGGCCAGGATTTTCACTCTTGCTCTTCTGGAACAAGTGCAGCAATTCCTCCTGTGGTCCAGACCATCACACCACTAATCAGAGGCTGCCAACGCTGTAAACACACGAGAGGCCACTCTGTGGAGCATTCAGTGTTCAAGCTCCATTAGCTGCTCCATCCTTCTGTGTAGGTCCTTGAAATGGGAATGTAGAGGAAATGGAGGAGTGGACTTAGCAAAGTGGCTCAGCTACGCAGGACTCGCTCGAGTCGAGTTTTCAGTGATGCTGCACTTACAGGAACCTTCTAGAGCTTTCACAGGGCAGCCTTGGAGAACGCCGCTATTCGCAGGAACAAGTGGATTAAAGGGTGATGGTGGCAGTAATGGTGTCGTGTTCGGTTTAATCACAACCTCAAAATGCCTCTTATAACAATTACCTTCCAACATTACATTAAAGTGATTAAGAGGCGCTGCTACTGGTGCACTTCACAAGGTTGGTTTATTATCTACTGAAGAGAAATAATCTGTTATTTCACTTCCTTTTTTTCTTTAAAAATCACCTCTCGCTCCCCCCCCCCAAAAAAATAATACAAATACAACGATAAACATCTCGTTGCCATGACGCTAAGGTTTCATTCATTTGTGTATATTAATTCATAGATGATAAACATTTTAATGTGACAGTTTCACGTAATCTCAATTCCACTGTCACCACTTTTTAATCAATTTCAGCTTAACCAACCCTGACACGTGCACAACCACACGGACACGTGCACAACCACACGGACACGTGCACAACCACACGGACACGTTCACAACCACACGGACACGTTCACAACCACACGGACACGTTCACAACCACACGGACACGTGCACAACCACACGGACACGTTCACAACCACACGGAAACGTTCACAACCACACTGACACGTTCACAACCACACGGACACGTGCACAACCACACGGACACGTTCACAACCACACGGACACGTTCACAACCACACGGACACGTTCACAACCACACAGACACGTTCACAACCACACAGACATGTTCACAACCACATTCACAACCACACAGACACGTTCACAACCACACAGACATGTTCACAACCACATTCACAACCACACAGACATGTGCACAACCACACAGACACGTTCACAACCACACAGACACGTGCACAACCACACAGACACGTTCACAACCACACAAACACGTGCACAACCACATTCACAACCACACAGACACGTTCACAACCACACGGACACGTGCACAACCACACAGACACGTTCACAACCACACAGACACGTTCACAACCACACAGACACGTTCACAACCACACGGACACGTTCACAACCACACGGACACGTTCACAACCACACAGACACGTGCATAACCACACAGACACGTGCACAACCACACAGACACGTTCACAACCACACAGACACGTTCACAACCACACAGACACGTTCACAACCACACAGACATGTTCACAACCACATTCACAACCACACAGACACGTGCACAACCACACAGACACGTTCACAACCACACAGACACGTGCACAACCACACAGACACGTTCACAACCACACAGACACGTTCACAACCACATTCACAACCACACAGACACGTTCACAACCACACAGACACGTGCACAACCACATTCACAACCACACAGACACATTCACAACCACGTGCACAACCACATTCACAACCACACAGACACGTGCACAACCACACGGACACGTGCACAACCACACGGACACGTTCACAACCACACAGACACGTTCACAACCACACAGACACGTGCACAACCACACAGACACGTTCACAACCACACGGACACGTTCACAACAACACAGACATGTGCACAACCACACAGACACGTTCACAACCACACAGACACGTTCACAACCACACAGACACGTTCACAACCACACAGACACGTGCACAACCACACAGACACGTTCACAACCACATTCACAACCACACAGACACGTGCACAACCACACAGACACGTTCACAACCACACAGACACGTGCACAACCACACAGACACGTTCACAACCACACAAACACGTGCACAACCACATTCACAACCACACAGACACGTTCACAACCACACAGACACGTTCACAACCACATTCACAACCACACAGACACGTTCACAACCACACAGACACGTTCACAACCACATTCACAACCACACAGGCACGTGCACAACCACACAGACACGTTCACAACCACACAGACACGTGCACAACCACACAGACACGTTCACAACCACACAAACACGTGCACAACCACATTCACAACCACACAGACACGTGCACAACCACACAGACACGTTCACAACCACACAGACACGTGCACAACCACACAGACACGTTCACAACCACACAAACACGTTCACAACCACATTCACAACCACACAGACACGTGCACAACCACACAGACACGTTCACAACCACACAGACACGTGCACAACCACACAGACACGTTCACAACCACACAAACACGTGCACAACCACATTCACAACCACACAGACACGTTCACAACCACACAGACACGTGCACAACCACATTCACAACCACACAGACACATTCACAACCACGTGCACAACCACATTCACAACCACACAGACATGTTCACAACCCACATGTAAACACAACACAGCAGATACACTTTGCCTTCCATTTCACTCCAGATCCTCCCAGAACTCATCTAATCTACTGTGTGTAATTTGTGATGTAACGTTGTCATGAAACTGCTCCCATGTGTCATTTAATGTGTAATGCAGCCGTAGCTGATAAATGATATGTCTGGAAAATAAAATCACTGATGACGATGGGATGTTTGAGGCGTTTAAACCTGAAACTCAACGACACTCGAGAGACGACGCAACCTCCAATTAACCAGAAAATGTATAATACAAACACATAATGTTCTTCTCTGCTGTAGTTTGTGTTTAATCAGAATTCTGTGACAACAATTACAATTTTAGCTTTTTACTGCCGGGATATACAAGTTAAACATTTAGTATAGGAGATTATAAAAACGAATATTGATCATGAGTTAGAATCTCTACAGTAACAGTCAGAGCTAGCGTAGAGCTAGCATGTACAGGACACAAGGCTAACAGGGAGAACATACATGGCAAATATACAGGGAAACTACAGAAAGTGGAACGCTGTAGTGTAGAGCAGTGATCTGGGGCGAAGTCGAGACGGCTGTCAGACACAAAACCATTTGTGTGCAGCTTGTTTTTTTCTCTCTTACATTTCATTCTGATGCGAGGTCATTTTCTCTCTGCCAATCACAGCTTCAAATCCTCACTTTCCTGGGTGTTCTATATAGAGGAAAAGTAGAGTAACACACACACACACACACACACACACACACACACACACACACAGAGAGGAGGAGGAAATTGCATTGTGAAAAGATCATGTTAAATTTTGGTGTAATGTTTACTGAAGTATGTTTAATGCCTTGTTGACACAGTCGGTCTGATCTGTCTGATCTGTCTGATCGGTCTAATGCCTAATTAGTGTGTGGATTAAAACAGAAACTACAAATCCTACTTGAGATACCATAAAGTAAAACTGACTCCATTACAAGTTAAAAGTCATAAATTCCAATATGACTTGAGTCTCTGAGTATCTGATTTAAACAGTATTTTACATTCAATACAAGTCAAATACTAAACTCAAAGATGCACTCGTCCTCAACACACACACACACACACACACACATCGGTGAAAATCCCCAAACTGCTGATTTGGGAGGTTTTATTTCCTGAAATTCTATTTAAATTCAACACCTCAAAACTGCATTTACCATCAACACAACAACTTCAACACGTCAGAATGGAACAAAGATCAAAAGTCGGTCGAAAAAAGACAGTAATAAAGCGATCTTTCAAAAAGGGATCTTTAATTAACAAATAAAATGACAATTATGTCACAAAGTAGAAAAAACATTAGAATTCACTACACAAATGAAATTTAATCATTAAACACAAATTAAAATATTCTGACTGTGATGTAATGCAGCTCTCTGTCTCAAAGGGGGGGGCAAATATTTTTATTCAAACTCAACAAAAGCTGGATCTCAAAATGTTTGAATTTATTTGAGCTCCTTTTGGACTGAAAATGAGGCCAGCGGTGATAAAAAGTGTCTCCCAGGCAGCAGATGCGGGTCGGAGAGTGTTGATGACGTCTTTAACAGAGCTGCACAATGTAAATAGTAACGTTCACTTTCAGTTAAAATATATTGCAGTGAAAAGTACAGAAACTCAATCATACGCGTAGAAGAAGTTGCTTTGATACTTTGAAAGTAGCTGAAAAGTTACTAAAGCACTGTAATGAAGAACATTTATTTAAATGCTTTAGACCAGTGGGAGTAAAACAGAGAAATCTGAAACCCTTTACTTTGTGTAACACTGCTGAAATGTATGTTTTTAGCCATAAATACACAAAAAACACACACGCATGAGAACCTGCATGTGATACATTAATGAATTAAGATGATCAGAAAGTTTCATGTCTTAAAGTCTTTACGACTTGATGTCGTCTGCACATTAAATAAAAAAATACAATTAAACCCAAAACATTGACCCTAAAACGACCTCATGACCTTGATTTTGTGCCCTTCACTTTTTATAGAGCATCCTGTCATCTGCTGCATCAAGTGCTATTTTCTAAGCGTCATTTGGGTGGAAGGTGTTTTTCAGCGACTTGTCAGTGATTAATGTGAGAGTTATTGGGACAGCTAGAATGATCCTCTTTTTAGATTTTATTTTTTTAACTTAAATGAATCTCTGGCTCATTTGTTACACCGTGGTGCATCTGACAGCGAGAGGGGAAAAAAACGTGTGTGTGAGATGCGGCTTTGGCATTTGGCTGCGTTGCCGTGTCAGCTCGTTTCATCTAATTAACTAAAATATCTGTTTAGCACAGAGAGAGATCTGTGATGTCTTCATGCACTTTCCTGACATTTTCCTCTCCTGCCCTTCACAGAATTTCTGAAATAGTCTGTAAATAGCTCGCTGCTATCAGAAACAGTGTTAATCAAGCTTTCAGACTGGAGCTCCGTCTGTGTTCGGAGGGCCTCAGGAAGTGAGCGTACAGCGGCTTCTAGCTGTGTGTTTGTTCCGCTCCCTGGCCAAGGCTTCGTTTCCCACCGAGCAAAGACGCCTGATGAAGTGTACACGTCCTTTCTGTTTCTCTTTCTCGTTCTGGCGTTCGCTCCCCAAGGGCAGGAGGAAAGTCATTTTCATGCTCTGCTTTCTCCATCCAGAACACCATCTTCTTCCACCGTGAAGGCGCTCTGCATGGAGAGCTCTTTTACAGCGGGTCAGGGCAACGTGATTCCATCTGCCCCAATTCAGGGGCAGGAGCTTTACGAGAAGGACAGAAAGGATGTTGGATAAATATGTGAAAATGGCTTTTGAAGCACGTGTAATGTACAGAAGGAACGAGGGATAAGAGGGACACATAAAAAAAAAGAAAAAAGTAATAAATATATAAAATCCAGCAAAACATTTTATAGATTTATTTAATATAAATGGATAAACTACAAAAAAAAAGAATAAATAAAAATAAATTATGGGATAAAAATACACACATTTCCTTTTTATTTTCAGCTTTTAAGAAAATATCAAAATGATTAAGAATAAATTTTGCGTAGAAGAGAACTGCTGCAGTGATAAAAGAACACTGATATGAACACAATAAGAAAGAAAACATTCTGTGTGTGTGTGTGTGTGTGTGTGTGTGTGTGTGTGTGTGTGTGTGTGTGTGTGTGTGTGTGTGCGCACATCATTTACAATAAGGAACCTCCTCTGAAGATAAAAATAATTTTTTATTGCACTGTAGATCGTTATAAACGATGCGATTCGGATCACAGAAGCGATTACTATTCCGACAACACGAACACGAACACGAACGCATTACCATCCGGTGAAGACGCATGTTTTCTCTCTCAGTGTTATAGCGATGCTGAGAAGCGTGATGCGTCTCAACACGACAGGATGAGAACATGTCAGTCTTTGTTTTTCGCACGCCGTTGTTCGAACTAATTCATCACAGCCCATTTGGGCGTCTCACAGGAAAGAGAAATTGTGTTTTGCTTTGTGCAAATGAAAGGAATAAGCTCTCCATCTCCACCGCCAGCAGCCGAGTGCCTTTGAGTGACAGAGATTGGCGAGGATAAGGTTTCAGACTGCAAATTTTTCCAGGCAGAAACACTTTGCAAATCGAGCTTACCGCTGAGGCAGAAAGAACGGCTCGGGAGGAGGAGTGACGAGTTTCTTCACTCCCCCGGAAAAGTTTCCCTTAAAAAAAAGGTGTCAGAGTGAAAGTTTCTACTAACATGTACTATGAGTTCATTTCTAAACATCCCACTCCTCGTACTTTTTCAGCGTGACCGTGTTTTACACAGAGCCGAGTGCTGTAGTACGTGTACGTATCGCCTTGACGTGGGATTTTATTGATTTAAACAAAGCGCAGGAGAAACACTCAGGCCAGATTCCCTCATATACACAATGAGTCCAACTGACTGAACCACATGAGGAAATGAGAACAATTAGGACTCACACTGTTTAGTGTCTGTGTCTAAACTGTGGAGAACTCAGAGTCTCCACTTCACTGATTATGGTACAGATTTCTGCCAGATGTTCGTCCATCATTATCGCCCTGAAGGGAAAGATCGGGTCGATTTCTGCTTCTTTCGGCTGTTTATAATGTCAGAGTTTTCATTTTAAACTTCAAACCCCTGAAACAAATTTCATGTGATAAACATTCCGATATAAACAGATGTAAAGTGTTCATTTGTGGGACTGTATATAATTTTGTCATTCCCGTGAGATATTAGCATTGTGTGTGTTATTTCTAGCGCAGATCAAACTGGAGAACCATCTGAAACACGAGGGACAAATGGTCCTGTTTTGCTGTTAGCTCCTGAAAATGTCCTCAACGTTCAACTGAACAAGGAGCAAAATGAAGGAGATGTTACACTGCTAGCAAGGGGAAAAGGGGTTGAGATGATTAGCATAATGCTGTAAATGGTGATATTTGACCAAGTTTTCAGCTAGTTCTGGAAGCTGATGTGTTGGAAGCATCAGTAGACAAATGTGAGAAGTGTAGCATCTTGATGGTTAAGATGTTGGACTTCAGATCAAAAGGTTGTAAAACGATATAATTGGAGGTTGTTCTGGACGAAGGGATCTGCCAGTAATGTAAAGAGGTAAAGTGACTTTGTGACTTTGAATAGACCCAGACAACTAGCTCAAAGCTTCTCCAAAAACAAGGTCTTGTGGGGTTTTCCTGGTATACTCCAAGGATGTTCCTGGTTCCAGTATTAGTGTCCATTAGTGTTAAATGAAACTGCACCAAGCAGGAAGAAGCAGTGAGCTGTAGACAGGTTCATGTTTACCTTGGAAAACTTCTTTTCCACACCAATAGAGGGCGTTTCACAAACATGTACATTTCTTCTTTTGCTGTTGCTCTCATTTCCTGTTCTAATTGTGCAAAGCTGTTTTCTCTCCTTCCTCTCTTTTTCCAGCGATTTCTTGGTTTTCGCATTAAATAACTAAAGTGAGGTAAGTCTAAGGTTTTTGAGACTTGATTTTTAATGCAATGTGTTTTCTTTCTTAATTTATTATTATTTTTTTTAGCTTTTGACCTGGAATTCATGTGACTCATACGAACATTTATACGTAAACATTTTTTCCCAAATGTTCCTAATGTGTTCTTTCAGCAGGATAAATCTACCTGCACATCCCAACTACAACACACTGTTCAGGAACATGTGGAGGAACCTCACACCAGATCTCAATTCAGTCATCATGTGTGGGACATGCTGGACCAGCCATTAAAGCTCCACCTCACAATTTCTAAACTTAAAGATCTGCTGGTGCCTGGAAACACAAACACACCCGTTCAGAGGTCCAGTGAAGTCCAGCTGTGAAGCTCAGAGCTGATTTTAAGGTATGAGTGGGCAAAACACATTATTAGACACAGGGGCTGATTTTATGGCTGTTCTATGATTGTTGTTTGGTCAAAAAGAAATGGAAATTGTTTCATCCTGTCCTTCATGTCCTGGTTTCTGAAACACTTTACTGCTTCGGCCTTGTGCCTGAAACCTGTAGGATCTTCTCATGTCCTGTTTTTCTGAAACAGCAGAACTGTGTTTACTGAGTCCATATCAGGTGTTAGTCATTAAAAGACAATAATAATTGTGTTCTAGAAACCTGAATGTTTTTATCCTTTAAATGAAAAAAGTGCTGCCATTAGTGTTTTTTAATATTCAATAGATTTTGCTCAGTTTTCATATCTTCTTTTTGTATTTTTTATACATGCTCTTGCGTTCAGCATTCATTTAAAATCAGACACAAGTGTGTCTAGCTCAATATTGACCACCTAAACACTAATTCCCTGTTTAATATGTACTTTCCGAATCGCTGTCTACTTGTATCACTAAGTGTGATAAGATTCGTATACCTCGGGATCAAATCTTTCATAGTAATAACATCTCAGGCTGCGAGGCTTTGGATCTCAATAGACTTAGCAATAGCAACCCATAATCATCAGCTAGATTTAATTATTTTGCAGCAGTTGAATGCTAATGTTGATCAGTGTTGTCAGCGTTCGTGCCTCACATAAACACGGCACTTTTATTTGACGTCGTTCCCCAGGACGACGGTGTAGCCGTAATAAAGCCTTACAGGAACGACAGCAGCTGCTCTGTTCATCAGAGTCGTACAGAAGAAAAGTCACAATGATATCATGCCATATTTTATAGAGAAAAACAAAGAAAATATTTTTTGTCTGTATTTCAAAACACTTTATGCATCTGTTTAAATCGATCTTTCTTCTGATTGGTCAAAATGTTTTTTTTTTTTACTATAATCCTGAAACCATGTGATCAGTGAGGAGGCATTTCATTGTTTTCAGTTCACTGTGAACCTTTTTGCAGAGTTTGTGCTCATTGCTATATGCAAATCAGCGATGCCTTTAATGTACCTACACCGATTATAAATCAAGTGCCAAAGTGTTTTGTTCTGTTTGGTTTAAAAAGAAATCTTTGATTCTGTTCCACCATTAAAACAGGAAGTTTCCATACAGGTTCACTCGATACCTTCCTGCTGTTTAGCGGTGATTCAGTTCGGTTTCAAGCTTTGTGAACAGCTCGGGTTGATGAATTCAAATTCATTTCCACAAAACGGGTGTGAATTAGACTTGGGTGGTGTGGAAGTTAATGTCCTGTTCAGATTTCACTGTATACACAACAGAAATAAAAAGGCTCATGCACGCATGTTTGGAAGTGAGAAGTGTGGCATCGTGTTCTAGTTAGCGGTCGACCAATAGGTTTTACCGATAGCTGGTTTGGAACGTAATTGCAGATAACCGATTAATCAACCGCTAGCTTTTAAAATTGTACTGTAAAACGTAACCCTGAAAATCTTGTGTATGGACTTGTGGATGAATATGGATGAATCAGTTGACTTCTAGTTCTAGTGTTTCTTTATTCATCAGTGACACTAACTGGTGTATATTTACATTAAATTATGCAAGAGTTATTAAGGAAGTAGAACTTTAACATAATGAATACTCTATTTTATAATGCTAAACATGCTCCTCTGCATAGCAATTTGAGAAAGCAGAAAGAAAAGACATTGGCCAGAACATTTAAGATTCAAACCCCTCAGGAGGACGTAATGGCAGACACATAAATAACATCTAGTGAGTTCATCTGTGTTTGTGTTCCTGTATGATGTTACATGGTTTTGGTGTCACCCAAATGACAATGGGTTCTTCTTTATGTCTGGTCCCTCCGGGTTTTTCCTCATATCATCTAAGGGAGTTTTTCCTTGTTATAGTCACCAGTGATTTGCTAATCGAGGATAAACACACGCATTTAAATACAGTGGAAGTGAATTTTGTCTTATCATTTTTACATTCTGTAAAGTTGTTCTGAGACAATAAGAAATACAATAGAAATAAAACTTACTGCAGAGATCAAAGAAAGATTAAACAAATCACATCACATGGTGTAGAACGCCCCCCCCCCCCCCCCCCCCCCCCCCCCCACACACACACACACACACACATACACACACTCCAGTGGGGCCACACTGCTAAAACTCATAAACGTTCCTATTTTAATAGTAAAATGGTTAAAAAAGCTAGAACTGGGTGTGTATGAATATCCCTGAGGAAGTCATTATTATTCAGGGGTCTTTTGCAGAACTGCAGCATCAGCCTGAAACTTTATCCCCTCCCCCCGTAGACACTGCAGAAATGTAGGCACAAACACACGGGCTGCTCACGATCGCTTATGCACAATTTCAGCCCATTTCTTTATAAAAGTGTACACAGAAACAGGACGCCTGCCAATTTGCTTGACGACTTCCGAAAGCAAAGGTGGCAATTTGTCTGCTCTATTTTTTGCGAGCCGACACAAGAACACTTTTGCACTTTAACACAGCCGGGGCTCCTTGACAAGGTAATCAGTGGCTGAGTCAGGCGCGAATAAGCCTGGCCAGAATGGCACTAATACAGCAAGACATGTTCAAGGTTATTACTTCTGATATAACGCTGCTCCTTCACACTTTTCTTGAAGCTGAAGCACAGCAAAATGGGGGGGGGGGGGGGGGTACTAGAGACGCCATCCTTTTATTCTACCCTTTTCTGGTCTTCAGATTAATCCAACAATGGCGTATCATAAAATGGGCAAGGACAGTGAAATAAAGCCTATATAGCTTTGTGAATTTCAGAAATTCTATCTCTTGAATTGCTTGGATTGTTCTCGAGCTCAGACATGTGACTCATTTCGAGGTCATGTGGTTTACTGTATAGTTCAGTTTCTGTTCAAGGTCTTCAGCAGCAGAGTCTGACTTTTGTGCCTTTGAAAGAAAGAAAGATGAAGTTTAACAAAGTGTTATAAATCATTCAGAATGCATGATACTAATATTTTTTCATGAACATTTAATTAGAAAGCGAGCACAATACTTTATAGTTTTCCATTTTAGCTTTAATTTATTCTGATAATTAAACAATGAAACAAATACAAGGCAAAATAACGACAGTAATATTCTATCTAGAGTAGACTTCTACTTTAGTCCACATTTCTATTAGTATTATAGTTTTTGTGTTGATTATAAAGGAAAGCATTTAAAGCTGATAAACTGCTGATAAAAGAATCAGATTGAGCAGAAGTGCAGCCCGACTCTAAACACGATTCAGGACACTGGTAGGAACCTGATTCACTACACAGTAGGTGTGTTCACACGGAGCATGGAATGGGTTTAAAAGTCCAGTCCGAATTAAATTGCTCCATATCAACACCTCAATCATAATAAAAATGGCCAAACTGAATGAAATTGTAAAGAGTTTGAAAGAAGTGGAATAAACCTTTTTATAAACCGAACAAAATAAAAATTCCGCCGTATAAACGCGTTAAAGCTGCGATTACTGCTGCTGATGAGAGCCGTTACTTGAGGGACTAAATGTGCTTCTTCAAATCTCCGTGTCGATTTTGAAAGCCTCCTGTTCACCTGGCATTGGTATCAGATCTCGTTTCGTATTCATCATTCCCTTGCAGAAAATACACCATTTTTTTACTGTGCTCTTGTAAACACGTGATTTGACTTGAACACGGTTTTCCGCACAGCTTCCCAGTTTGTATAAAACAACCGCGACACGCAGAATCGGGGAATTGGATTTCTGACGGTCTCTTCTTCTAGGGCCATAAATCCCTCTAGCAGTCCACACAAACATGTGAAGGACCGGCGACTCATGCGAAAGCTTCCATTCCAGGTCAACCTGCTCCCACCGGTTCTCACGCCAGACCTTCATCCACACGCTTCTGCTTCTCGGAGGATGGACGGGTGGGATTCAGATGCTCCTTAGAGTTGCTCATCAGGGACAAACATACTTATAAAGAACATATTTACATTTAATCACCACATTATCTGTGTAAAGCTGCTTTGAGACAATGTTCATTGTTAAAAGCGCTATACAAATAAAAATGAATTGAATTGAATAGATACGCTCAGCTTCCTGCACACGTCTTTTCCTCACACTTCCCAGCAGTAGTATCCTCACAAGTTCCTACTGTTGCTTGACAGGAGCAACACTTTACATAGCACACATAAGAAACGTTGACGGGACACGGGCTAATGTGCGCATGTCACGAGTCATTCCGATTGAAATCGGCGGCACATGTACCGTAAACACCATGTCGGATTAGAGAACGTCTCGTAAACAGTCTTTCAATCGGAATTTTAAGCAGTTCATCACCTGAGAGAATGAAGTGTACTGTATAATTATGCATGTGTATGAAACTTTATAGTATAGAAAAATGCACAGGAAGGTTTGACTTAACACTTAAACCATTTATTTTAACACTCAAACCATTGTTTATTGTAATAAAAAATGAAGGCCTGCTCAGGTAATAGAAGTATAACAAAAATCATCTCGCAGTTAGTCAGTATAATTAACCTTTAGCTCATACCGCAATTTGTGCACAGCAACACGCCCACAGGTAAAGGACACAGAAAAGGTATGACTTTATAATTACATGCTCTACGTTTCTCTGCCTTTACCTGGCTAGTGGGCACAATTGCCCGGTGAGGCCTTTGAAACACTCCGAGACAGGCCAATTAAATGGAGTTAATTGACCACTTCAAACTGAAAGCCTGAGGCACGTTTCACTGTTCACACTGACCGCTTCTGCTCGATCGCACGCCGCGTAACACAAAAACACCCTCTTTTTAATCGAAGTTTGAACAATGTTTGCTAAATGGCCTGTTATACTGTGTCCAATGTTTTAATGGTATCATTAAGATGTTGATTGTGGACACAGAACCTGCCTCCATCAGTGACCTGATCGAAGACGTACCGAAGAAGCAAAAGTTTCCATGCCCTGTGCATGGGAGGGGCTTCATGCTCTCTCACCTGTCGATCACAGCTTACAGTCTTTATGTTCAGTTTATTTCAATATTCTACAGGCGATAACCTCCATCATCTGGACCCTTAATGACCTAATGGTGTCCAGTAGACGCCAATGTGTCAGCATTCACTTACCAGAGGTTCTATTGGTTCTTAATGTTATCAGTTGTAACAGCCACAAACTGAAGGCAACAGATTCCCAACATTACAGCTTCCATTAAAACCAATACAATTCCCACTCTAACCATTACAAACTCTAACAAAGGGTTTTTTCCCCAGCATTAAATAGGAAGTTTTATTTTTGATTATTTAAATATTGCATTATTTTACTTTCAAATAATTGAAAAAGAAAGAAACTTCCAAATCAGAATCAGAATCAGAATCAGGTTTATTGGCCAAGTGTGTTGACACACACAAGGAATTTGGTTCCAGCTGTTTGTTACTCTCAAAAGTACAGACATAAATAAAAAAAAACCTATACATGACAAAACAGACACAACAAGACAAAAAACAGACTATACAAGACAATACAGACATACAGACAATATGAGACCGTATAGACAGTGTGGGTAATAAATAGGGATACAGATCAGTAATGTACATAAAGTGTGGGAGTGCATGGCAGTGCAAATGACAGTATTGTGTGCCAGGTATGATGAAAGAGTTTACTATAGAACTTTGTACAGTATATAGAAGCAATAGTGTGTGTAACATATACAGATAATGTGATGAGTGAGAGTTCTGTGCAGTATTTATAGATATGAGCAGGGAATATAATTATGGTCAGTTGTTAGTGAGGGTGATTTCTTGGGGAAAGAAACTGTTCCTGTGCCTGGCAGTCTTAGTGAACAGAGTTCTGTAGCGCCTGCCAGAAGGGAGGAGCTGAAAGATGTTGTGTGCAGGGTGTGAAGGGTCATTAATGATTTTTTCTGCCCGGTTTCTGGTTCTTCTATGGTACAAGTCCTGGAGAGTGGGCAGGGGGGCACCAATGATTTTTTCAGCTGTTTTAACAGTTTTCTGCAGTCTGTTTCTGTCCTGTTTTGTTGCGGCTCCGAACAAGATGGTGATTGATGAGCACAGGACAGATTCAATGACTGTGGGATGAATGTGGGAAATGTGGGAAATATAAAGAGTCAGATGTAAAATGTTGGATATTCAACAATTAATTTTGCGTCATGTACAGTACACAAAAAGAGAAAAATGAAGTCCCGGCTCTCTACAGACCAGCCTCAGAGACTCGCTTTTCATGAGAGATGTGGAAAATGAGTGACACTTGGCCTCCCTGACTCACCCTAGACCTTGTGGTGAGACGTCCAATTTAAACCCCAATGACCTTTTCAGGGAAAAGGAAATACCAGGAGTCTCATTATCAACCTGTGTCGAAAGAGGGAGCTTTGAAATGACACTCCTAATGGTCTCACCTCATCTGTATATGTCAGCATGTAGCTAATTATACACAGGCACGTTATTCTGGTGGTATGCGTACAGGAATGGGGGGTTTGTGGGGGGTTTGGGGTCGGATGAGTAAGTGTATTAGGGAAGCGGAAGTGATGAAATGATGCATAAAAGAATGTTTTAATGGCGTGCTGTTTTACTGCAAACTGTGCTGAATTTCAGCTTATATTAATGGAATATGTAGACGAAGTTATTTTGGGGGGAAAAAATAGCACTCCATGTAAAAAAAAAAAAAAGTGCGGGTGCTGGGTTAGGATGTGGGTGCTGGTGCGGGTGCTGGTGCGGGTGCTGGGTTAGGGTGCGGGTGCTGTTGTTGGTGCTGGTGTGGGTGCTGGGTTAGGGTGTGGGTGCTGGTGCGGGTGCTGGGTTAGGGTGCGGGTGCTGTTGTTGGTGCTGGTGTGGATGCTGGGTTAGGGTGTGGGTGTGGGTGCTGGGTTAGGGTGTGGGTGCGGGTGCTGGGTTAGGGTGCGGGTGCTGTTATTGGTGCTGGTGTGGATGCTGGGTTAGGGTGTGGGTGGTGGTATGGGTGCGGGTGATGGTGCTGGTGCTGTTTTTTGGTGCGGGTGCTGGGTTAGGGTGCGGGTGTTGGTGTGGGTGCTGGGTTAGGGTGCGGGTGCTGTTGCTGGTGCGGTGATGGTGCTGGGTTAGGGTGCGGGTGCTGTTGCTGGTGCGGGTGATGGTGCTGGTGCTGTTTTTTGGTGCGGGTGCTGGGTTAGGGTGCGGGTGTTGGTGTGGGTGCTGGGTTAGGGTGCGGGTGCTGGTGCGGGTGATGGTGCTGGTGCTGTTTTTTTGGTGCGGGTGCTGGGTTAGGGTGTGGGTGCGGGTGTGGGTGCGAGTGTGGGTGTGGGTGTGGGTGCGGGTGCTGGTGCGGGTGCTGGTGCTGGTGTTACTGTTGTTGTTTTTTCTCAAAGTGAACGTTTTTAATCCTCAGATCATCATTATGGTCGACGATTTCCACACTGGAGAGAGGTGCATCACTTTTTCTGGGCCACCGGCCAGAGATGATGACCTGAGGACACAGAATGCTTATGCGGGCAGTAGAACGGCAGACGCCCGTCTTTATTAATTACACACAACTCTGAGGTCTGAGAGCGAATTACACAACAGGGACAAATAACAAGATCGAGCAGCTGCTTTAACTTCACCAGGATCAACTCTATTACTGATATTCAAATTTACATCCTCAAAATAACATCGCCTGTGTTTTATTAATGACGACTCGAAACGTTCCACTTAACCTTGATCTTCAGCTACATGTGTGTTATGTGTCACTAGGAACACTTTGTTTTATTTATTATTTATTGGTTATAACTGTAGCTTTTAGTAAATAAAAAAGGAATAAAAGATCTTTAGTATTTTAAAAGATAAAAACACGCCACAGAAAGCAGCAAAGCGAAGTGATGTAGAAGAGAGGAAAAGTTACTGGTACAGGATGTTAGCTCGCAAGCTAACGGCTAGAAGATCAACATCACAAACAAAAAAATCAAACAGCTTTCACGAATTAGATTGATACTGTATTTATCATAGAAAAAATGTCAAATAAAAATATCAAACGTTTCACTATTATTATTTTCAAACTTACCCAAGGACAGATTTAAATTTTCATACAAATAAAATATGGTTTATGGTGAAAGTTTTTGTATTTATAGGAGTTTCCACATTTACAAATAAAAGTCAGTGTGTTTCTAATATAAAAACCCTAAACTGAAGACTGTTTGTTTGTTAATAAACTGAAGTATGTAATAAAGATTGACTGATTCTTGTACTAGTAGTTGATTGGCGATAGTCAGATTTATACCGATACCATACAGGAAGCCGGAAATTACTGGAGCGACCCCTAGAGGCGAATCACTGACACCACTGTTTATTTTTACACGTGAGACTGTATTTATTAATTATAATTAATACATTATAAATATATTTCATTATTATATTTACATTTATTCAACTTGATAATTCAGTACTGTTTTTTATTTATTTTTTATTCTTGTAATAAAGTTCAGTACTAATTTTAAATTGAGTTATTTTATTAATATTTTTTAATCAGTTGATTAATCAGTTATTGGCAAGTCCGATCCATCCGAGCGATCGGTTACTGCACTTCACTATCGCTCGAGCTCTGGTGAGCGATGATGATCATGACACTGCTTTGGAAAAGGAGGAATGAGGCAGTGTTTATAGAGGATCAGACAAATCAAGTCAAGTCAAGTCAAGTCAAGTTTATTTGTATAGCGCTTTTCACAACAGACATTGTCTCAAAGCAGCTTTACACAAATCAACAGTGAAGGTGAATGGTGTGAATTTGTCCCTGATGAGCAGCCGTGGCGACTGTGGCAAGGAAAAACTCCCTTAGATGTTATGAGGAAGAAACCTTGAGAGGAACCAGACTCAAAAGGGAAACCCATCCTCATTTTGGGTGACATCAAGAGTTTGATTATAAATCTTTCAACAATACAGAACACTGGAGAGTGAGAGCTAACATGATTACTGGAGTATAAGATTATAAGTGATGTTCTTTCTGCAGTCTTATACAGTCTATATGGTTAGTAGCTCCGAGTTTTATGAGCTCAGCATTTGTGATCATCACAGATCCAGCATCAGCTTCTCCATGCCAGAGCCTTTAAACACTCCAGGAGGTCCAATGCCAAACTCCACACATGTAGCGGGATCCAAATGGCACTGGTACGTCTCTAGATGGTTCGGGATGTTTGTGAGTTCGGCATCTACTTCTTCAAAGGTCCGTAATCATCACGAGGTGGGAGGTGACTGGAGCTGGCCAAACCTCAGGGTGTCTCGGGATGGGGAGAGAAAGAGAAGCAGTGGAGAGCAATTAGCGTAGCTGCTGTTCATGATATTAACAGCACAAGTTGATAATGTGCATGTGATCAGATGTTCTGGAGCACAAGGTTATGATGTGATGTGTGTTATGTGTAGGCTTTGCTAAAAAGATATGTTTTTAATCTACACTTTAGTCTACAAATCAAGAACAGGATAATTAGTGTATAACAGCAGAACTGATATTCCTGTTGTACTAATAAAGTAGTCAGCAGAAAGAAAAGAGGCGAGGGAATGTGCTAAATGTGCAGCACTTGTACTAGCACTTGATACAAATGAGGATGTAAGGAGAAAGCTCGACTGCATGCATTATCTTCCCTTAAATGCCCCATTAGGCCAAAGACACAGGATTATGAGGAGGCTCATTAGTTAGCCTATTCCTCACTCTGCCATGCAACAGTCTTCCCTTGCTGAGCTCCTACAAGCTGTGTTTAAGCAATAATGTCTATACAGTGAGAGTGAAGTTACAGTATCATTCCAGATCCAGCAGATGGTCTGTTATATGCCATGCACAGTAAAAAATAAAAATAAATAAAGCATTCGTTTCCTTTTTGAATCAAGGCTTCATATGCAACTGTGTCTCCGCTTTTAACTCTGTGGTTCAGCTAAATTACTAACCTTCGTTGCACGGCATGACAAACTTGGCTAATATGCTAATGAAGGTGGCATCCTGAGCCAAATCTGATTACAGCCTTGGCAATCAAAACACAAATCTTTAGCATTTTCAATCCCTTGAGCTAAAGCCGTCCTGGCGCACACGAGATGAGACGGTAGAGGGCATACAAAGTGGGATTAGCTTCCCAATAGCTGTAGAGCTCTGGAGTCACGCTAGCTTAGCGTCATTTCCATGTCGTACGCGGCAGTGACATGACCGCACCGTCTCAAACCCGCCATGTAAGCTTGACATTGAACGGTCAGTGGCCAAATGACAGGAAAGGAGGATCAAGTAGATTTTCTTCCCGGTTTACACTGGTTTGGAGGACTGTCTGGTGTGCTTGGTTGCGTCTTAGCCACGATTGAGGACATAGCAATGATTTCGCTTTGGGCTTCACAGTGCTGATTTGCTGATCAGCTTTAAAAGAAGTATTGTTTCAGGATTGTCTTCTGGACAGACAGCATTTTGGTGTTTATTCTTCCAGGTGTGGTGAGATGGTGATTCTCCAGATTTAATACTGCACAGATGTCGTGTCATGTCAAAGATGGGTTTTGTCCTTCCTTTAGTTTCGGAGATTTGATACCAAAAGGCAAGGTCAGTGGTTCAGGATAGAGATATAGAAAAGAGAGAGAGAGAGAGAGAGAGAGAGAGAGAGAGAGGGAGAGTGTAGAGAGAAAAGGGGTGATTTTTTTAAAATCTAAAGCCATTGTAGTATGCAGGAGAAGTTTGGACAGCTGAGGTAGACATGACTTCCATTCTGTGTGTCAGGGTTAGTGCAGTGTGTGAGTTTAGAGAAGTTTTATAGTTACTGCATGCATTTGTTTGTTATTGTGCTTATTGCTTGCACTTTACTGTATAGCATTATACATTATATACTATACACTATACACAGGGGCAGGACACGGATATGAGAGGGTTAACAGAGTGTAAAAATGGCTAAGCATAAAACTTTTGCTACGTAAGCATGAGGAGTTGATTTTCAAACATCAGTGTCCCAAAATTCATCTTTATTAGGAAACAATTGCATTTCTTAATGTATTTATGTAATTATTCGTTCAATTCATTAATCTTCAGAAACCGGCTCCATTTTTCAGCTTATGGAACGATTTCTCATCTATTTTTAACTAAAGTTCAACAGTATCAAGTTTTTTTTGTATTAGTTTTTATCAGGCGAGGAGAAATAAAAGTGACCCACTCGCGAGTGGACTGTACGCACACAGAGAAAGAGAGAGAGATTTTCAGTGGCTCTCAACTCAAAGCTTTTTTTTTCTGGGGCAGGCGTGTAATCTTAAGCTCATCAGTGCTGCACATTGATCACTGCCTATGAGAGAATACCAGTAAATCAATCACAGCAGTCAGAGTAAAGATAGCATAGACATAGTGGATCATCCACTCATCAATAAAGCAGCATTTCCAATCACTGGCCTTCAGCCCAGAGTGCACAATCCGGCTGGTGCAATTCTACAGTCAGCTTCGGAGTGAATACAGGAGAGAAATCACCGCCAGTTATCAGTTGTTTAATGCAATCAGTGGGTTCGTGCCGTTTCTGTGTCTCGCTGCGTCAAGTTGAAATAAATTCTGAGGTCTCCTGAAGTTAAGGTGAAAGTTCTGTCCTAGTTTGGGCTTCACTGGGAGGCACTTTGGGCATTTGTGAATAATCTGTGCTTCAGAGTCTCGTGTGATTTGCGTGTGCACAAAATGCACACAGTAAACCTCTCAGCCTTGTGATGTGCTCCATCAAGTGCTATTTTAAGAACCTGAGGGTTATAAAGTAATTCCTTATAATAAGATTCAGTTTTATTCATTCAGCAATAGACACGATTCTCATGCATATTATATTTTCTTTTTTATAAATCTTTAGTACACATTTTCTATCTCATATTTTTTTCTAAATCAGGATTAAATTCCAGTGTTTAAGGTGCCGCTACTGAACAGCTGAACCACTCAAACATCTGACAGTAGGATTATGAGCTGCATGAAGGTGATGTCAATAATCTGAAAGAGCAGATTGTAAACTGCCTGATTTGGAATACAAGGACATTTCCCAACATAATTATTTCTATATGTAACTTTTGGATGTCTTTTGATTGCTGGCTCTGTAGCACACTGCTGAAGTTCTACATCTTTCATAAACATTGGAAAATTAGCACATATCACAGACAACCTTTCTCCATGTCCTTCAGTCTCGCTCAGTGCCAGATATCCTATTTAAGGAAGCAGACAGCCTAAAGAACAAGTATTATTCTCGCTATGAATCAAGCAGGCAGCCAATTAATTATGCTGTGATTAAAGCACTGGCTAACTAGATTGAAGTTAAGGAGATTGGGGTCAAAGAGTGTTAATTTATTTCTGCGAATCCCCATTTCTGACTCCCCCATACACAAATTATGAAAAGCACCCGGCCATGTGCAAAGTGATTAATTCCATCACCTAATTGTTTTTGTGTCAAACTGTTTTGAGGGATGATGAACAATGAAACCATTTCCCCAGTATCTCCTTTTCTGCCTCTTTCCCATATTTTTACTTCACCCGCTTTAATTCATCGATGCCAAATCTTGCAGCCTAATTTGTGACCCACAGTCTCACGAGACGGTGATGACAAAGCCGGGCCTCGTGGAAATTGTTCTGAGAGTGAAAAGGAGGAACACGGGCCAGAGAAGAAAAAAAAATGGGAGAGACAAGTGGAGTAATGTGAGAAAAGCGAGCCGATGAATCGGACTGAGAGGATGAGCTCCTTGTGGTGATGTTCATGAGATTTCAGCCTTGTTTAAGTGGAGCTGCAGCAGCTGCTTAGTGCCCAAACTTTAACCCTGAATTCTTCCTGCTTGAACCCTGAAGACTGATTATAAACTAACATGCTGGAATCCATTTTCTTTATTCCCTTTTTAATTCGATCTGGACCAAAAAACGTGTCCATGTTCGACACTCCTGATCCTGCTAATGCAGGATTTCAACATGGAGGCCACGTGAAGAGAAACAAAAATGATAGAATTGTTATTGATAGATTTCCATGTGTCTTACGTTCTCTTCTCGAATCTGCCTGATTCATCCGGACGTCCTGATGAAGTTCTCTTAGATCTCTCTTGGATATACACTGTGCAGTTGGAGATGGATCCACATCTACAGCCTATAGATGATGTTACTGAGCAACTCAGAACTTTGAGGATGGATTTGGATTGTAATTAATATCAGCAGTCTGCTACAGAGTGCTCAGGACCTCAGTTTGATCATCACTGTACACCTTCACAATCATGGTGTTGAGCATGAGGTTCCCTTTTGAGTCTGGTTCCTCTCAAGGCTCCTCTCAAGGTTCCTCATACCACCTCAGGAGGTTTTTTTTATTTTATTCCCCCCCCAATAAGTAACAAATGTATACGTTCAGCACTCAAGCTTTTGTTCGCATGCCAGCAGGTTTGAAAAATTTATCTTTTAGCCTGATGGTTAACAAAAACATGGAGTAGATCATTATTCAGAAGAGAGAAAGCTGCAAAGGTTAAGTGGAAGTTGCAAGAGATAAAATTGTAACTGAGACACAGCCGACATTTTGTATAAAATAGAGAAATAAAAACAATTCTCTTTCTCTTGTCCCAAAATGCTAATTGTCAGAAAATAAGCAGTGCAGACTGTGAAATGTAAATCACCATTTTCTTGTTTTCCCAATCTAATCACGCTTGGGCTGAGATGGATGTTTGACGTCTCGTGAGACGGCCGCGGCTGAAGTAGCCTGTGCAGCCTGTGATTCTTTGCCAGTGGTAATAATGCCTGCAGTACAGGAGGATCTAATTATATTTCACATTACTCATTAGCAAGTACACATTTAAATGGAAGCTGCATAATTTTCAATCATCGTGAGGCTTTTAACTTATTATTTTTGAAGGCTTTGTATAGCTTCTCTGTCTGTCTCACACTAATGCATTTAGAAAAAAATACTGTTTCAAGAACAACCTAATTGGTGCGCGTCTTTCGGTCTCAATTTCAAAGTGTTCTTCTTTTCAATACGTCCACATTCAATCACGCTGTTTTACCATTATAGTAAAAAAAAATACAAAAATGAAAATACTCACACAGAACACCAGTGTGTTGTCAGTTCCCGTCTCTCGCATTAATGCTCAGTACGTCAGTGATTTTCTGTAGCAGCAGCTCCGACTGGGTTCAGATTTAAGTCTAATCACAGGTTTATATTAACACACGCAAATATGCTAGCATTTTATAGCATTTCTATTGCTGGTGATTATAATAATTTTTTTATTCTATTTATTTTACTATTTATTTATATATATATATATTTGAAGGAGTTTCTAGTGTTTTGCTCCGTATGGGTAAATACTCTTTCTTCTGGGTAAAAGCTTCATTTATCGTTTAGAAGAAAACTTGTTTATAGAGACTCTCGTACTTAAAGAGTTCAGTCATTTGTTTACATGCTGTATTATTGTTTTATCAATAGAATTGATGACGGTGAGAGTTACAGTAACTCCTGCTCAACCGCACATGCTTCAATCATTCATTTATTATGTCTGTGATGTGTGTTTGGAGTGTTTATAGATCGTCATGATGATTCCTTCATACTGTTTATCAGCTCAGCCAGGTGTGTAGATTAAAAAGGAGAGAATCATTATAGGACACACACACACACACACACACACACACACACACACACACACACCCCTTATTTACATGGACCTGGTGAAAGATTAGGATCACCTGCAGCCATTGGTCTTTTTCAGAAAACTTTGTGTTTAAATATATGTATATATATTAGTGTGTGTGTGTGTACGCACATGTGTGTGTGTGTGTGTGTGTGTGTGTGTGTGTGTGTGTATAAAATTAGGAATGTGCATCTCCATTACTGAGGACGATGTGATTTGCATCTTGAATAACCAAGGGAACGATACATAATGAAGCATTTACTGATGCGATACAATTCACCCCATTATAATTCAATGTGATACGATAAATTTATTATACAAAACGTTCAGTCTTTGGTTCAGACAGACATCAAATCATCAATTTTATTTAAGAGCCTTTTGACTTCTAACTCGTGTCTCTTTCACACACGCCTCTGATGATGAAATAAAACCAGACGTTCTTTTCCTGTTGTGTCTGCAGGAAGTTACAGCTCTGCCTCTGCCATGTTAATCTGTATTCTACGTGACTCTCAGGACACGCCTCCGTCTCTGTAGTGTTGTGATACGTCGTGTTCACGTAGCAGCGGCGGTGCTGAGAGAACGCGCTCGAGATACGGTTTAGCAACGAGAAATCAATTTACAAAGAAAATATTATTTATTAATTATTGGTCACTTTTTAAATAATAAAAGTGTCAAACATTTACTAATAATTATATAGAAATAAAAGTTTTTACCAACGCAATTATCTTAAAGATGCACTGTGATACAAATGTCAACTTTTGCATCACATCGTGTGTGTGTGTGTGTGTGTGTGTGTGTGTGTGTGTGTGTGTGTGTGTGTGACAGAGAGATTTTTTTTTTAATGTTTCTATAAATACATTTAATAGTAGCACCAATTGTCCAAATAAAAATAAAAAATACCCATAAAATGATCAACAAAATTCTCAAATCAGAGTTTATAGTCCAGACCTACTTCAGGGCCAGTGATGTAGCATGAATTGAAATGAGCAATAAATTCTGCTGCCGAAGTGAAAGTCTGCAGCCATGGCATTTTTTTTTTTTTGTCGTCTCCCCGAAGATGTCGTTGCTGTAGCAGTTTAATTTGAAACAATGTCCCAGTGTGCTATAAGCAGAGACGTAGAGTCTTTCTCCCTGGGGGAGCCGAGGCTCAGAGGAGGCCGGCTATTTGTCATTTGCTACCAGATATAGTGCAACCTTGGCAAAGAAGAACACGGCGAATCATCAGGAACTAAAGTTTGGGTGAATTCAATGACACCTCATTGAGGTCCTTTAGCAGGGGAGGCCTCATTAGAGGAGAAGGACGAGAGGACGTGGCTTATGCATGTTAGTAAAGGATTGCGAGGAGTATCAGAGCTTTTAGTGAAAATGCACATGGCCAGTTTTCACAGTTGTGGGGTTGGAGATATCCAGTCAGACCTTTGTGACTTGGGATATAATTGAAAGAAGAGGATTAGACTTTGTCTCAGGGAAACAGCGGTTGGTAAAATGGCAAAGCTGTGCACTGTCAGGTAACATATCTTGTCGCAAGCTTCATTAATAGAGGCATGGAATTAATCGTGTGTTCATTACCACGCACCCCCATAGTTATGTTCTTTGCCTGCTGCTTCGGCTGAACCCCTATGTTAATCATGTGGAACTTCCAAATCCCATCGCGGGGGATGATAAAGTGCCACACTGAGCAAAAAATGCCAACCTGGCTATCAAAGAGAGAAAACTAGCAGAGCTAGCTCTTCATTTTTATTGAGCACAGGCTAAATGTGCACCTTTTGAATTTTGTTCCTTATCGTATTTTATCAAAGCGACATCATGCTGGTGATAAAAGTACTGCTGTAAGCCAAAATATACAAAACTGTTCACACCTGTTAGCATGAAATCTTCGCTAACTGAGTAGAGTTTCATTATTAGTTGCTGTAGCACGGATTGTCTACATGATTCCAAACATCGTAAAGATCTAAAAGTACCTGGTCATGTTAGATTGAAATCCCTGCAAAGAGTAAGCTAGATCATTGTGATTAGCCACAGTATCACTCAGTGCTGGAGTTTTGAGAAGATTGATTAAATGCTTCACAGTTTTCAATAAATAGTTTATAATAAACTCATTTTGTCCTTCACATTCCCAAAGTTCATCACACAATTACTTTCACCTTATGTAAAGTGCAATCCTCTAATCGCTGAGTGTTCCTGAGGCAAACATGGCACAGGGCAGCGTTCCTTTCTGAATGCATTAATCCGCTTACAATAGCTGTGGAAAGCAAGCGGACGCTGCCTTTTTCTGACCAGACGCTCACAGGAGGCCTGATTGGAAAGACAGTGCATCTTCTTTTTTGTTGTTAATTAACAGATTTAGGGTGAATGGTGAAATCGCAGTAGGATCTCTCTGTGCACTCTCGTCTCTTTTGTCCTCATGCTTTTGTAAACCAGAGAAGCCGAGCCTCTGGAGTCGCGGCAATTGTCCAAACATCACACGCTACAGAACTGGAACTCAGAAATCCATAAATTGCCTCCTAAAAAGGAGCCAAAACTCTATTCAAGTGTAAAAGATTAACCTTTTGCTCCTGCTGCTTTTTCTGCATCAGCACATTCTGTCAGTTTGCTGAAAAAAATTATAAGCATTGTGTGAATACAAGTTGCTCATTGGCTGCGGGATTTTCGATCGCAGAAGGTCAAAAGTTTACATTTTGGTTGTTAACTTGGAAAATACAAAACAGGCTCATCCACAGCCTGAAGTGGTTTCCTCTCTTACAGAAACTCTAAATCACTCTATCATTCTGTCTGTCTTCCACATTTGAGGATTTTGTGGACATATAAAAGAACAATGTCCTGAAATTACGTGACGACATGGGAAATAGAAACGAGGTAAAATAAGTGAAGCATCTGTAAGCAACTTACAAATCACATGACAAACAACTGACAATAAATAAACTATTGAGTAAAAATGGCACTAATTATTCATGTGTCAAATCAATCAAATGATTAATTGTAATAAAAAAAATCATCTGAAAACAAAAATGACGTATAGACGAATACATTTTCCCAAAAAGAATCTCATTTGAAAATTATAAAAATATAATTCGTCCAAAACGATCACATGAATATTTTTTTTAAAGAATCGTGAAAAGAAATGAACTGAATGAAACATGATTCGTTTCTCTAAAATCATAGGTAAATATTTCACGTATATATTTTACTATTATTTGTGTATAAAAAAAAAAATGAAAAGAAAAAAATCCTGTGTGAACAGAAACGACTTTAAATCCGTTGTGAAGCTGCTCATTCCACATCGAGGAGAAAGAGAAGGTGGAGTGACTCTGAGAACATCATCACTGTCGATCTGGAAAGTAATTACAGCGTGTGTCCAGCACAGTTTACAGCAGAAATCTACTCGAACGGAAACTGTCTAGCTTCATTTTACACCTAAGTCCCCTGGATATGGCAACTAAAGCCGCAGAAGATGATGTGCTTTTGCTGAAAGCTACAGCCACTTAACAAGAAGAAAAATCTCAGTGTCTCTTCTGCTCAGGGTGATCCGGTCTCTATTTACCCAAGGAACCTAAGACAGATGGGATCTTGGCCTTTACAACTAGCTGTGAGCTCCTGGGTTGGAATTTTGAGAGGTCTCACTCATCAACACGCTCCGTTACACCGTGGAGAAACGTTAAGCAGCGTCCACCTGACAGGTGCTGCAGCTATGAGCCACGCTGAATGCTGCTGATGGATGATCTCTGGTGACGTTCAGCGGTTTAGCAATGTTTATACAGCTCATCATCTCACGGACCAAAAAAAGAAAACTCTTCACTGATGCTGCATTCACACAATCAAACACATCAGAAACGTGGGTCAAGTGATCGAACATTTGAGCATTTAATGATTTCTATTCTTCTAACACTGTTAAGTGAATTGATTCAAATGCTTTGGGAATTCTGGGAAACACTTTGAGGCTCAACAGGATTAAAAATAATGTAAAAAAAAAACCAACTCTTGTTTGTGTAAACATTATGTATGACTTATGATTAGTCAAAGCATTGTGTAAAAAACAAACACTGCTCACTGCTACAGAATATCGTGAAAATCGAACAGAATCCATTCTCACACATCAGGAGTCTTTTTGTGTGTGAAAGAGAGTGAAAGAGAGTGAAAGAGAGTAAAAGAGAGGGTATTCAACCCTAACCCTAACCCTAACCCTTTCAACTTCTGTAATAATCAACACCTCATTGTGACCTTGAAGCTGTGCATCAGTGTAGAGATTTTGATTCTACTTCAAGTCGGATTATAATTATTGTAGTGCTCTTTTTAAACATTACGTCATGCACACATACACACTCCTCTCTGTCGGATCACAGGAAAGAGACACGACGTCCACCTTTTCTCTTCACGCACTTTAGATTAATTGCATTCTCTCGGCTCTCGTCCTCGTCCCCAAGCCTTCAGATGCATCCGATAATTATATTTGTTTCGAGCGACGATTCGCTTTAATTCTCTCTGGTGGAACAGCATTATCACATCGAAATGGTTTTGACCTATCGAAAAAGGAGCCTGAAGCAAAAGGTGGAGACTTTCCAGTGTTCCAGAGTGCAACTTATTGCCTCAATAAAACGGGAGTAAAAGCCAAAGAGCACGGAGGACACACAGCCACATCAATTTCCCATCAGGCCCCGAGTTCAGCGTTTAATTTGCTCTGTGGCATTGAACCCACGCAGAGGGGCAGGGGACAGACCGCAGTCCTTTACCAGCCAGGGAAATGTCAATATTTACTCAGCGGCATGTATTCAGTGCCACAGCCGGGCCTGTCGGCTCTTTTGCCTGCTGAGGAACGCCAGATTGGCTGAAGAGTCGAGCGTCTATCAACTCTGCTGTTTACAACAATTGAAAAACCGGGGCTATGGACGAGGTGATGGGTGGGAAAAAAACCCCACACCTGGCTCACTGGCAGATCGCTAAAACCATTACAGCTTCTCCACACCAATGGTGCAAATGTGAAACACCTAAAAGTTAATGATAGATATTTCTGTGATCTTGCAGAATAAAAAAAATATATAAATGTGAATTTGGATCAAAACAAATGGTTCAGTCTAACTTTCTTAGAGAGCAGCTTCTCACTAATAAGGTATCTTCTGAGCTGGGTCTCACCTGATCTGTGGAGTAGATCAGCAGGGTTTGGGCTTCACTTACTAATCATTTAAGCCTTTTGTAATTGTTTCTGAAAAGCTTGTCAATAATCAGCTCGATTATCCTCATGTCATTCAGGCTGGATGGATTTTTCAGGCTTCTGGGTTTCAGAATATTTATTATTTAAATCTAAATTCTGTTAATATCCATGTAGAAACATCGGAGCATGTGGAAAAAGTGCACCCGTTTGTAATTCCCTGGTTTACGTTTCGGGACATAATAATTGTTTTTCCTTATCGGCTCTTAGAATGAGGTAAACACGACTTCAAATAAACAACAACAAAATGACTCATTATTTTACAGTAATCAAGTCGAAATGTAGAAACCATGTTTAAAATAAGTACACCTTCTGATTCAATCACTTGCAGAACCACCTTCAGAGCAATAACTGGAACTAATGGTGTTCTGTATGACTCATTATTTTAGAGGAATTCTGGCTTGCTGATTTATTTCATTGAGGTTTGTGGGCGTTTGTTTACGCACAGCTGTCCGATGGTCCTGCCACAGCGTTTCAGTCAGGATTGAGGTTTGGACTCTGACCCTTGCAACATCTTGATTCAGTTCTTTTCCAGCTGTTCTGTTGTGGATTTGCTGGTGTGCTTGGGATCATTGTCCTGTTGCATAACCCAGTTTTGGCCAAGTTTTAGCTGTATGACAGTCTTTGCTATACAGATGTATACAGATGAGTTCACTAACGACTCATTAAGGTGCCCAAGGTGTATGATGTAATCTTATTAAATACTCCACCATTCTTTTCTCATCAAGAAGGTCTTTAATCATATGAAAATTATTCCCTCAAAGGATGGAGTATCACCAGTCAGAAAAAGATGTTCATTTTATCTGTTCTATATGGACCTTATATTTTTTACTTCATATGCAAACCCTGTCTTTTCCTTTTTTTTTCTGGAATATAGAGCGAGGTTTTCATCTTCTTTTGATGCGAGCGAGTCTATAGGCCTTTCATGAGCAGGCGTTCAGCCTCGGCTCCGCAGGGATTCTCCTGTGTTGCTTGCAAGCTAAAATGTTTGCCATGTTTAATGATGCACAAAAATGCTCCTGAGTAAAAGTTATTTATCTTTATCACCCGCCCTCTTGAAGTGCTGTCAGTTAAACGGAGTGAAATTGCTTTGCTGACTGTAAACGGACGTGACTTCGCCTCCATGCCACGAGACAAGGACTGTTAATGTGAAATTCCTGTAATTGTATTCAATGATGTTTAATTCCTTTCAGTTGCATAGCACTTTAAACAATAGACATTGTCTATAACACTGATCGCAATGCTGAGATTAAATATTAACAATTCTGCTTGACATCTGGTGACCATTTACGTCAGAGTTTAAAGGAAAGTACTGTATGGAATTAAGATCTGAGATATGACATGTGGTTTAAAGTCTTTCAATATCCCTGTTTTGGCTCATTTCTCTACATCAGGCTATACTAAGTCTTTCCTTATTTTGGGCGAATGAGAGCAGTGGAGAGATGACTGATTATCTAATCACACAAGGGTGAGCAGCAGCACCATGCCGGCCCATTAATCATGCTATAGCCTGGCCTTTCAGTCGAATCAGCTCCAGTTTCCCAAATCCCCTGAAATTACCCAGACGCAACCTAATGCCATCGTCCACGCACACTCATGAGGCAAAGGAAACCAATCGGAAGCCTGCGGAAAAATCCGAACTAAATGTCCTGGCACTTTCCTGCTCCATCTGCTTTGCTTTGTTACTGCGAAAGCCTCACCGCATCATTACCCACCAGCATGATTTTATTTGTATTCTAACAGTATTCTGGGGCAATTATTGTTGGGGAAGTTTTACTTAATTTAGTGCTTAGTGATTATAATTTATTTTTTGCATGAATGTCAGTCCAGAGTATTGTGGAAAATCTTTGTTGGCAAAGGAACGTGTGGGATGTGGGTCAAAAGAAGGCGTGGGGTATATAATGCAAACGCAATCTTCTCACTCCTACTCCTCCAACTCTTTGGAGAGCAACACAATAGCAGTGTGGGCTATTTTTTTTCCAACAATGATTATACTTATGCTTACTTGTGGGCTAAAATGCAGCTCGGATGAAATAAACTGGCACGTATCGATCATAGAGCAAAGGATGACGGTTACTGTGCAGCTCTCAAGGGTTTAAATTGAGACGTATTCGTGTCTGTTGGAGCGGCTGAGCTCATCGTGCCTGTGGCCATGTTGGACCTCCATCAGAGAGAGAGAGAGAGAAAAATACCGCTGCATCCGTGTTGTGCTCATGCAAAACGATCAATACACACCTCATCATGAGAGCACAAATGCTGAGAGTTGAAAGCAGTCACAGGACAAAATATTTACAGGAATTCAGTGAACTCACAATAATTTATCATCATACAGTTTCATGAGTGTGACAGCAAGGACTTTATATATCCTGTGGATTCCAATGAATTATTGTATCCTTTTTCAATATCAAACACGACACAATGTTGGGCGAAGCAGGATTTTAACCTAAAAGTCAGAAACATCTTAAGATCTTTTGATACAACAAAAATGTTCTGTGCGGCAGACAGACGTGGCGGCGAGTATCCACCCTTTACTCGTTAACCGGCGCTCAGCCACGCACCTGCTGCCACATGCATACATACTGTACAGCAGTGGTTCCCAACCTTGTGTGCGTAACGGACCGGTTTAATGTCGGACAATATTTTCACAGACCGGCCTTTAAGGTGTGGCATAAATACAACAAAATAAAACGATACGACAATAAAAACTAGCATTTTCTAAATATAATAATAAACGTGTTCATGTTTCTCTCTTGGGGGTTTGAGTTTAGTGGTAATGTTTTGTGTTAGCGTCAGGAGCTCCTTTAAGAAGGTAGCGGATGGAGGTAAGACGTGACCGGAGCTCCTTTAAGAAGGTAGTGGATGGAGGTGAGTCGTGTGACCGGAGCTCCTTTAAGAAGGTAGTGGATGGAGGTAAGTCATGTGACCGGAGCTCCTTTAAGAAGGTAGTGGATGGAGGTGAGTCGTGTGACCGGAGCTCCTTTAAGAAGGTAGTGGATGGAGGTGAGTCGTGTGACCGGAGCTCCTTTAAGAAGGTAGTGGATGGAGGTGAGTCGTGTGACCGGAGCTCCTTTAAGAAGGTAGTGGATGGAGGTGAGACATGTGACTGCGGTATCATGACCTGCATCAAGAGTGAGTAATAGACAGATGTGGAGGAGGATATCCAGTCATTTTCCAAAATAAACATAATTCAGAATCGGATAAAAAATTAAACGGAAATAATGTAATCTTGTATCCTTTCTGTGTGGCCCGGTACCAATTGACTCACGGACCATTGCCGGTCCGCGGCCTGGGGTTGGGGACCCCTGCTGTATAGTTTATACATTATGCTACCATAAATTACTTTTTTATTTAATTATGTATTCAATTGTGTTCAATTATAAACATATTCAAGTGCACAACCCCATACTGATCACCACTCTATAAGACTCCCGGGAACGCTTGGGTCATGGCACCACTTACCAGTTATAATGCGTTCATCAGAACACATCTCCATTGTCAGTCAGGGGACGACCTGTTCTGATACCAGGCCAAAGTATATTATCAAGATTCTCAGTAGGTATTTTTACTGCAAAATAACACTTTTTATTAGCATTTAGTTGTAATATAACTTATTAACTGAAGCAGCTTGGAAGATTCTAAAAACGACTTCCTGTTCAGGTCAAATATAAAGTCGTTACACATACAGCAAGTCTTCCACATTCGTTGTTTGCAGCTCTCGGTCTTCATTGTTTGAATTTTTCTTTTTTGGCTTGTTGAATAGTTTGATGGAAACATGGCGGTTCTGCACACTTTAGTTTTGTCATTCTGCTCGCTGGCAGACAGTGAAGCAGCTTCATCCCTGTGTGAAAACTCGAAGTTTATTAGTCTCTCTACTTTCGGCAGGCTGCAAAGCCCTCTGAGCCATATGCTGTATTTTGCCATTCCCTTTCATGTTAGTGGAATAAACTTATCAGTTTAATGCAGTCTTCCAGATATCACACTGATTCCCATTCCCTCTGGCCCAAAGGAAAGTTCGGCGGAAGATGAAAGCAGAGCGAGAGGAGAAGAATATGCACTTTTAAACATGCGCTCGGGTTTAGAAACAGGCTTTCGGTGACGTGTCGGGGTTCAGCAAGAGGTCACGGGAAGATTACAGCAATGGCATGCCTGCTTTGAAGGAAAGACGTGGGCTGCAATCTGCATTGCCCTGCACTGACTGTGGGAAGGATCAGAGCTGCTATGCATGAATATCAATGGGCAAGTCTTACTCGAGCATTGTACCTATCAAACATGTCCGTAAGTGTTGCTGCTGCTTTGAAGGTCCAGGACGCATGCAGTGTTTTCAGTTTTTGCTTACTGTGCATGACTGCAGCGATTATGTAAGGAGTAAAACACTCCAGGACATCGTGTTGTATGAAAAAGACCTTTTATTCTGCAGCGCTGGAATGATAAAAACAAAATTCAACAACAAAAACACACGCAAATAAACAAGAAACATTGTTCACTTAAAGGTAATCGGTCAAGATATGTTTCATGTCTAACATGTGCCTTACTGAAATTAATATACGAGGAGAATCTAAAATAACAGGAGCTGGTCTGACCCAAAATCTACAAAATTGTACAATCCATTAAATAAACATTTCCTTGGATACTCTCAAAAAAGGCATTCCGAGCTTCAGCCTGGTAGGATTTTCTAAAATATGGCACATTTTCTTGTTGATGAAAGAATCAAATGCCCAGTTTGTTTGTGGAGTTGCTGAGTGCCTCCAACTGTGAAAAGTAAAGCCTTTAATTGAAACAGCAAATTCAAGTTTTTGAGTTTAATTACGTTTTGACTGCTTAAAGAAAACCCTGCCATATTTTGCTGATGAACATATTGAACAGCACACACACACAGCATGTCGACATTCCCATGTCAGTCGTGCCAGATGTCACTGTGTAGAGACTGTGTGGTTTTGAGATTTGAGCCACGCTTTGGTGAGGTAATGCAGGCAGCTGGATACAAAATTGGGGAAAAAAGCAGCATTTGATAAATGAGTCAAAGATTTGTCCAAATAACAGATGACAGGAGATCCTTCGTTGACATTGCTCACTTTATTTACCTATAATTTAATTTAGCAATAGTAAGAAACTCCCTGTATACCTGTGAGACTGGAGATGACTTGCCAAACAATCCCTGACAGCTGCTTTCTGTCTTTTATTCTTATTCCCTAATTATAACGTGTTCTAGCGTGTTCATTCCTTATTCTGATTGGTCAGTAGTTGTTAATTACCGTCAGGGCTGCTGTTATTAATAGTTAGAGCTACAATGTGAATCTCAGACTGATATGAAGGTGTCATGTTACTGTTTCTACAGTAATAGCAATAATGTGTATTTTATTATTGAAGATAATTATGCAGCTGATTGACTTTTCTACATCTTAGGCAGTAGACATACACACGTTGCATTTAGAATTGTTTTTGTCTAAAAATGACCTAAAAATTGTTATTCTGGTCCCATATACAATAAAAGGAAATAATAGTAATAATATAATACTGTAGTTCCAGTAATCGACTGATTCATGCTGATTCATCGGTTTTGCAGATGAATCGTTCGACCTCTACTGTTTTAGATTTACAATCTTCTTCAGTACCAAACTACTTTAAACGTGTACACACACACACACACACACACACACACACACTTACGTAGCTCCCCCCACTGGCCTGCATGTGTAGCTTGCAGTTTTGCCGAAGCGAGTACCACTTAGATTTTCTTTAGAAAATGTAGTTAATGTTATTATTTTTATTCATCTGAAATACAGACTAAATTACACTGGAAATTCATGCAGTTTATTTTTATCAACTTATTTGAAAAAGTTAGACTCGGGCCTCAATTTTCATATCAGTTCATTGAGGGAGATTCTCATTGTGCAGTTCAATAATTGAATGTACTGTATCTGGTATGTGTTCAGACTGCTTTAATATACAGGCTTCTTCACTGCTGGAGTGAAAATGCAGCTCCTGGCTGTGTGAAGCTCGCAGTATTTCTGTTTAATATTGCTGTGTTTTTCTCAGGGGAGAGAGAAGCCAGACACTTCAGGGCTTGTAAATTCAGCTGAAAACGAGGCCTCGTAGGGCTCACAATGCTCGACGCTCCTGCTCCCACTTCTCACAAGCTGCCTTTAGAAAACGTTGTGTAGATAGGTTTTTCTTGACAGGAATGCAATATTTACTGGTCCAGAATTATTACATGGTGATCATAAATGTCCAGGGTTTCAGGGAAGTTTTGAAACACTTCTGTTTTTTTTGTGAAGATTTATTTTTATCTGTTTTTTTTTTTTTTAACCATGGCTGATTCATCAGCTGTACTTGTCCAGGTTGCAATAAGTTGGGAATTAATAATTACATATAGGTGTCTAGTATTATAATTAATGTCAGAATGAGACCCTTAAACTTCGCAACCCTGCTAGAGCCAAGGCTGGAGAATCAGAGAGAAGAAAAACATCACATTCAGATCAATCAAAATGTTTTTCTATGCAAGTTGTTAAAAATGTGGGGAAGGATCCCAGAATCGACCCTTGATGGATGCCCGCTAGCTGTGTGTGTGCTAGAATCGATAGAATGATTCATCTCAAGAGCTTTAATGGCAACCCACTGTGGGTACCACAGCTCCACGGACCTTTTATTTGCCAGTAATGCCATTTGATATGATCCTTCGATTCTCTGTGCATCCCCCCTAGAGGGCTACAGCATTACAAGCCACCTCAAAGCAGATGACAAACAAGACCATTTATGATTTTTTTTTCCCTCCCTACTGCTTCCTAATGCAGTACATAGAAAAAATAAACACCCAAAAAAACCTAAATCCATGGGACAATCGATACTGTCGTGAGCACATGGACCCATAATGCAATGTCTAATGCATAATTGCAACGCTAATGCATATCACCACTGCAACAAGGTAATAACTCGTCTCATTTCTTTACCTCACTTTTTAAATTGCACACTGTGCTGCTGAAATGAAGAAAATATAATCCAGTCTGTGGGCTTCAACATGCCTAAGTGGCATATACGCTGAATTGCCTACTGATTTGTGCTTCGAAATAAATCCGAGTCTCAGTCTGAAAGCAACTATTGATTTCCTGTTTCATCCGTGCAAACATTAGCAGCGTGATTAGCAGGTTTGCTTGCAGGCTTAGGAAGGAAAGTTTTATAGAGGCAACTAGACATGCATGAGGTCATTTTAGGGATTTCTCCTGCATGCTACTGTATCCAATCATTCTGACATACAGCTTCATTTAAGCATGTGAGTTTAAAAAAACCTGGCAAATGTTGACCACAAATTCTGGAAAGGTTTTGGTTAGAGATGATGGTAGGGTGTGGGTGTGTGTGTGTGTGTGTGTGTGTGTGTGTGTGTGTGTGTGTGTGTGTGTGTGTGTGTGTGTGTGTGTGTGTATGATACTTAGTTGATCAGTAGCTTTTATAATATGTTTTAAAAATATATAAGTTATGATGATCCACACCAGGTCCATTCTTAGCTGTAGTTGTGAACTCTGTATGTAGGAGTTCATCCTGAGCAGCTGTTCATGTGGCTGGTGAGAGTAAAGATTCTAATGCTATTTCATGCATTGAGTTATTTACACTCTTAGAGTTGGATTCTTATACTAAACATGCACAAACGTAAAAAAAAAAAAGATTTGTGAGTATTTCTGTGCCAAATACACTCCTCCTGTGTTCGTATATGTTTGGGAACTTTTTTTTTTATTTGGTAAGAACTTGACGTCATGAAGGACGGAATTCCTTGTATGGACACTTCCACACGCAGCACATCTGTCCATGACATGCCTCCAGGAGCTCATCATTTTTAGAGAGAAGTGTAAAGCGGTTTCTTTTTTTGTTATTAAATCTGATAAAACTAAAGACTCTGGTGAAATGAAGGATGTTAAGTTACTCTATTGGTATTCATCATTAACATGAGACCTGCTGAAACGGTTTTGTTTCTATTCAATGTTTAAAAAAATTATTAATGAATGAAAATTTACCAAAGAACCTCAACAAGTGAATTACCAACGGATAAACAAAAGTAAATAAATCAATCAACAGACGAATTAATCACTTAATATAATAACAGCAAACAAACCAACCCACTGAAATAAAAAGCATTCAGGATTTCGCATGATCTGGCAAAAAAAGATCATCATTTACACGCATTAAAACAATGAATGAAATGAATACGAGCTGAAGACGGGGGTGGAGGAAGTGTGGCTGAAATGTGCTCAGATTGATTTTGTATTCAATTTATCAAGTATCAAATTTAAAATGATGAATTTTGCATGGCATGCTGGGAGATTACGAAGAAGCATCGTTTTTTTGTCTTCAGTTTTAGATGTATTTAGTTTCAAATCTGGCGCCACATGAATACCAGCCTGAAATAAATCACCTCAGCGTTCTGTAAGATGCTCTCGCTCTGTTAGACTGCTGTTCTTCTCTCTTCTTATTCACAATTTCTGTTCAATTCTTCCTACAATATACTGGACATAAACCCTTTAGGTCTTTACATCACCACGCCGTTCACTGGATGTTCAGAACAACACGTTTATCGCTTTCTCACTGCCTCTTCATCTCCTTTCTGCCTACAGGAAGTGCACGTAGCCCACATCTGCATCTGCATCTGCATGAACATCCAGATTTATTTCAACAAGCTTCTTTATTACTGCTTTAACACTGTGAGAGTCATCTTTAATCTTTACTTTATCCTTAAAGTACGTACACACACACACACACACACACACACACACACACACACACACACAGTCATGTGAAAATGAATGTACACCCCTTTGTGTTCTATAGGATGTAAGATTAAGTGGGAGCAATAATGGAGAAATGTTGGAGAAATCGTACACTGGGTCTCTTCATGCAGATAATCTGAAATATTTGACTATTTTTAATTTATAAAAAAAGATAAAAACAGGTTGTATATTGTATGTTAGAACACTGCAGTTTTTTTTTTCCTGTTTTTATCTTTTTATTTTTTTTTTTGTTTTGTTTTGTTTTGTTGATCATATTAGTCATTGAGAGAAATGTACAGTGTATTCCCATGTCACAATCATGAAACATTTAACAAGGAATTGGATTGAATTTGCCTTTATACCATCAGTGTTTTTGTTTCTCTTCCTTTTTTAATAAACACCACATGCTACTGTTATAACTGTTATAAACTGTTATAAACTGTTATTCACATGCTCTCAGTAGATTTTGCTCTTGACTATAACAATACGAACACTTTTTTGAAATGTTTTAGTGATTCACTAAAAGCTCTTGTTACATTTTAGCGTTTTGTATAAAAGTGTTTAATAAACAAATAGACGTAAATTCAACTGTAAACCAGTGATTGACAAATCAACCAGCCAAAGGGGACCGTTTACACGAGTAAGACAAAGATAAGCCTTCCTTCTCGTCTGAAAAGCTTCCTAGACACAGGTGCTGGACGCCATAATCTCAGGGACAGGCTAATTGAGCTGGAGAGATTTGAAATGTCAGATAATTACAAGCGACTGGGGAGGAGAATCTAGTTCAGCGAGAAGCCCCCCTGCAGGGCAAAACAGCCTGGTATATTTCATCCTGCACATGTGGACTCGCTGCACTCATCTTAATATGGAAATGGGAAGCAAATTACCTGTGAAGAAAGGACAATGATTTGGAAGGCATGGAGTCGAGCTCTGCACGCTACACAAGACAGTAGGGCTCAGTGATGTGTGGACACGTTACGTCTTTACGCCTCGATGGATGATCATCAGTGATGCCGGTTAGATCCCCATACACAAGCACAACACACAGCTCGAGAAGATTCCACCCGGTCGTCCTCTCATAGCCGTATCATCCTTTTTGTCAGTATAGCTAAATGATTTAATGGCTTGAGTTCTGCTCTTTCACCCCAAAGCCTAATAGGTTTTATTTACTGCAGTCTCTGTGAGGGACATTTTACCGGAACACAGCCAGATGAGGACTGTTCTACACACTCGTATCTACAATACATGTCTGTTTCCTTCATGGCTCATTTCCCTTCCCATTGGGTACGTTGTTCCATTGTGCCCCCCACAGGATATTGAAAGTACTGGGTTGTGGCAGAGAGAATTACTGTGTGCTGATTTTTGCCACTGATTTAATCTGGATTAAATCCATCACAACAGGAGCTCATACTTCCAGTGTTGTCTTTTATTTATTTATTTATTTATTTATTTATTTGTTTTTGCATTGTTGCCACTCCATGATGTAATTGTGCAGTCTCTATAGCGTTAAGATTCTGAAAGACGTCTGACGTACGGATGTCATGCACCAGAGCTGTCTACGATTCTAATTACAAACGAACTTCCTCATACATGCAGAGAATGCTGGGTAATGTGTTTTCTATTCTTTTTTTGGTTTAAATTCAAGAATGAAGTTGCTGCTGTTGAGGCAAAGGGAAGGCGCATACGTGAGGGAAAGTTAGTTTTGCTTACCTGGCATCTAGTGAGGGTGGAAAATAAAATGCTCTTAAAGAAATGTCCCACCCATCTGAGATACAATCACATTTGCCTCAGCTTGATCTAGAAGGCAACCTGTGCTGCATATTTACACCAAACCTTTTTCTGACTCCAATTCACATTCCTGTGCAGTGTGCTGCAATTTATATACATCCCAGAACACCTTCAGAGGTCAAGTGTAGCAGCGTTGCACTTCTCATGGTCAGTAATGACTAACAGCATGGCTTTCCCTCTGTGTGTGTGTGTGTATAGGTATTTAAAATATAATATACACACACGCACAGATGTCAGTATTATTTCTCAGAATTTCCGAGTTCTGCTTCAATCAAACATCCAGCCTTTTTCTCCTTCATTTTTATCTTCGTTTTTAGTACAGTTTTTAGACCAGCTTTGGATTTGTAAGACTTATTGTAACATTCAATGTGACTATTGTGTAAAATTCATTAAAAGTCCACTAGAAATGAGGCTGTGGTCTAATCTGTGCTTCAGTGTTTCAACAGAGCGCTCTGTTAATCCTGTTTCGAAATGAGAGCCACTAGACTCTCCCATAAATCCGTTATTAATTTGTCCTGTGACGATAACTTCCCAGGATATTTTTCAGCCTCCTCACACTGAAGTTCCAGTCATTTAGCCCAAACTACCCCATAAAACAGCACTCAATAATCTCCTGCTGTCAGCCAATTGAATCTAGAGTATTAAATCCCCTGCATCCATTCCAAATGAGCATTTGTTTAGAACACCATCCGGTTTCTGATTGGATCAGGAAGGGTTGGCTTTGGACACGCTGACAGTTGGGACCATGACGGAGCCCTGATTTGATCGCGCCGCTCATTTGCTTGCTGTCGCATCCGTTTTGGAAATCACTTTCATTTCCAAACGATAAGGAAATCAACACTAATTTCCCATTAATGAGAATTTAAATGATGAATGCACACAATGTGCCTGGACGAGGTAGTCACAAAAAATTCCCCATTCAGGCCCACTGTTCTAACGTGTGTTCCATCATGGCAGAATGTTTAATCAGGACCATATTGCCTGTAGCAGATGCTCTGAACAATGATCAGACTGCCGGATGGGAGATTTTTGGAGCTCCGGACCACGCTGGTGCTGCCGAAGCTGAATTATGCACAGATGTTCGTAGCTGGATGTCAGACATGAGGTCACTGTGAGGATCTGCGGTCCTCCGTCAGGAGCGAATAGAAGCAGCTGGTATCTTTAGCAGAAACCAACATCGTTTCGACTTCTCTGCAGCATCTCATCATCTCATTTTAGCAGCTCCATCGCACTCGTGTGGGAGGGGAGGGTTCTCAGAGTACTGGACACTGGCCAAAAGGAGGCTAAAAATCAATGCAGGGATGAGAGAGGAAGAAGAATACAATGAGACGCTGAGAGGGAACATTAAAAAGAGGGAATTTTACATTCATTGGCCGTTTTTTCCGATTATAGTTCATTTGTTATCGACTGTAACATTGAGACGTTCAGTAAAAATCAGGCTGAAAGAAACTCCATAGACTTAATGTTGTGTTCATGCCACCGACATGGAAATCAGTCGCTAAGAAGCGACTCCGAAGTTACGGTGCACTGTGAGTTGTAAAAAAAAACACAAACAAAAATAAATGTTATTCCATAGCAAAAATGTCATCGAGGAAGATTAACTTTACAAACACACAGTGAGCAACAAGGAAGAATTGTGAAATAGCAGGTGAATGTAGTGTAATACGACTTATTGCACATAAAATAATAACCAAGATTTAATCTATGGTATTTCATTCTTCCATTTTTTATTTATTTATAATGCTCATTGCAAAAGACAAGATAGTTCAAATTTATATAAAAATATAAATCAATGTGCATGATTTTCAGGACATTAAAAACAGTTTCTGATGATGCAGAATAAAAGTAAAGGCTAAAGTTTAAGTTTCAGGAAGGTGAGAGAAGACATGAAGTGTGAGCTGAGAACTGGAAGTACAGGGGGAAAAGGTGTGTGTGGTGTGTGTGTGTGTGTGTGTGTGTGTGTGTGTGTGTGTCCTAGAGACCCAGGAGGGTGGCGAGTAGGAAAGGGGATAAAAAAAATGGCCCAGCAGCAGTGTGTTTCCTGTGGCTGTAATTGCCAGCAGTCAAGAGGAATCTAAATCTTGTCAGCGAGGGTGAGTGAAGGCCGGAGTGGATGAGTGTTGAAGGGCAGAGCCGAGCCGCCTGCCTCACACACACACACACACACACACACACACAATCCCCCAGTCAACACGGCCGAGCAGGACAGACGGTGTGATACTGCGGCAGATAAACAGCTGAAGAAAAGGCTGTCGGTTCTCCTGTCAGTCCTGTGGAGTGAGCGGTGGCCTACACAGGCTTCATGCCTTGAGCACCTTCTCTCATTTTAAACTCATCCTTGATAAAAACATGAACTCGATTGCTGTGCTTAACTCACCAGGAGTCTTAACTCATGGATGAATCATATTTTTGGAAGCTTCTTGTAACAGAGCTGGTGAAAGTTAATGTAAGGTGTGGAAAAAAAAAAATGTAATGATATTTTTGATAGAAGATGCAGGGAAGTGTGATCGGGATGGTGCATGATGTTGTCTTAGAGGTGGTATATATTTTCATCTTTCGCACTCTCTCTCTTTCCCTCTCACGCTCATCATAAATATATATTGTGATCAGGGTGGCACAATATATACATCACCACCCCATCGCCACCCCATCGCCACCCCAGCACTGGTATCCCAATATATAAAATATAATCAGTTTCCTTGACCACATTGATTGGCGCTTGAATGTGATGACACAAAACCCATGTCATCCTCCCTTTCTTCTCTACACCACAGACTCCAGTTACACTGTTTAATTTAAGTTAAATATTGAAGACATCCTCATTTATTCCTTCCCTGAAAGAGTTCATGCACATGTTTGTAGTGTTATTAATGAGTGTTATCTGTCCCGAGTGCTTTTCATTCAAAATGGAGTAGATCATTGATATAAATTATTTATGTTCTCACCTGTACAGCAGTGAAAGTGCTCCTGCGGTGAAGATGTTTCTTTTGAATTCTATGATGCAGGAAAATTTTCAGGACAACAAGCGTTTACTTGGTAACGTGATAATCTACAATTCTTTCTCTTTCTGCTTTCACAAAGGTGATAACAGAAACTAGTTTTTCCCAGACAACATTAAACGCAACTTTATGCCGATTTAAAGCAATGTGTGGCCTGTCAATCTTTAATTTGTAATTATTATGATAATATGCTGTGGTATATCACCACCAGTCTCTCTTTAGCTCATGTGTTTTATTAGCTGGCTTTAGCTGCAAAGATTGTTTACCTATCGTGTGTGTGTGTGTGTGTGTGTGTGTGTGTGTGTGTGTGTGTGTGTGTGTGTGTGTGTGAGTGAGTGATGTATATATATTTAGAGAATTGCTTCTTATTTAAAGTTGTTCTTTTTAACACTATTGTGCTGAAGAAGCCTCACATCCTCTCAGCCATCTGTCTTGTTGCTGGTAAATTAATTAGTGTTCTGTGTTCTATTGAAGCATCGTCTCACTACAGGTTTGTTCATCGATTAGTGTTCTGACCCTCCAGCTTTCTAATGCAGGAGCTCAAACTCACAGCAGGAAATGTTCAGCTGCAAACTCACAGAAAGAATGTTCATACACTTTCTCAGCGGTTTTCTGTTTTTAACCCTCTCATGTGTTGCACTGCAGTTCACAGATTTACTGTGGAAGCGGACCAGAGTTGTGCTTCAGATTCACTATGGTTCTGTTGTGGACATGCTGTCATCTGGTTTTTAAATGGACAATCTGTCTCTAAGTTTCTCCTTCAAAAAAAAAAAAAGCATTTAGTGGGTAAAATGATTTGAATGAAATAATAAATCATGATTAGAGTAAATATTTGACCCCAGTTAAACGAAAGCGTTTTTTTTACAGTGTGCAAGTTCATTCATTACAGAACAAAAGAAAATAAAGAAAAAAAATAAAGATGTTTTCTGCCCCAAAGACACCACCATTAAATTTATCGGTGTCTAAGATGTTTAACATTCTTCTTCTTATGTTGCATTGCATCTCCACTGCGGTGTCAGCAGTGATCCACAATCAGGTTCCACAATAAAACCTGATTAAATGGTTGTAACTGCCCAACATGTGTCCCTCTGGAGATTTCTGAGAGATGCTGCATGGTTTTAAACATCTGGGCCGTCGGAGAAGAGCATATTTTACACTAATTCTTGACATGTAGACATGTTTGCTGTATTAGCAGAATACGAGTGAAACTGCAGCACTTAAAATAACTCTGTTACAAGGGTCTCATATAGGCAAAAAGAGTTTATAGACCATTTTGGATCAATATAATGGCTGAAAAGTGTTGTTGCTTTTGATGAATGCTTTTGTTGCTGACTGAGGGGAGGGGGGGGGGGTGGCGAATAGCAGAATTGCAATATATAAGATCCAATCATGCTTGTATATCAGAGGTGATGCTGCCTGTACTGTGTCAGCAAAGGAGCAAAAACTGTTCTGTTATACAAAAAACCCTGTATTTTACTAACAGATAAGTTTATAAAGCTGCATGTACTCTTACAAGGACGATGTTTTCAGCATTGCAGAAACTCGAAGGACGTTAAAAGCAATTTTATTTGCAAGCCTGTTTACATGCTTCTAAAGTGCATCTGTTACATCTGGTGTTGTTTTTGTGAATGCTTAAAAAAATAGATGACTGGATAACACTTGACCTGATCATAATCTCTCTTTAGTTTTTAATCTAAATGTTGTAATCGTTCATCATATATCTGCACTGAAACTAACTCTAACTGCAAAGTTGAATTGAAATGACGTCACCGTATCCATTCAGTATCGCTTCTTCATGCACAAAGTGTTCATGAGACATTGTAAATCACATTCATCGATCCTAAATGATTCTCTATTTCCTCATAAATTCCAGAAAAAAATTCCAGTCAAACAGCTTCAGAGCTTCAGGATCTTCGGCACAAATTTGCTTGAAAATTGAGCTCAGCCTTGATAATTATCTGTTCAAATTATTTAGCATTGCCTTTGCTTAGTGAGGAATATCAGATCTTAGATCAACGCTAATGGGACAAGTTTATAGAGTGAGACTACAAAAAAAAAGGATTTTCTTGTGTTGCGCTAAAAAGCCATTGTTATTTCCTGGACTTTATAGTCCTGAACTAAAGCAGGAGCCTGTTGGTTTTTATAGTGTGCACTAAAACCAGGCCCATATATCAGGCTCAGCTGAAGTGCAACGAGTCCCTGAAGTGCTCAGGAGCCACTCGCTAATGAGATAATTCACAGCTAATAACCTCTCCTTTATTTGAAGGTGACGATTTGACTGACGTCCTGAGACTAGCCACTGCACTCCATTTGCCTTTTTCTCTTTCCTCGGTGAGTCATGCTCGAGGCAGTAGCTGCCCTTGCCACATGTTGGAGCTCCGGTTACGTTAATCAGCACAGATAATTTGCTCACTGGGTTTAAGACGAGGCCTCGGGGTCCAGACCTGACTTTGGTGGGACGGAACTCTGGAAAAAAGACTATTTCTGACAATGACACGATCGATATGGTGGAAAACTGAGTAATGTTCATATGGCCTTCATAGCACTAACATCTACCGGAATAGTTGACGATGCTGTTAATTTTTCATTAGTGTAGTTTGTTGTTCACTAAGGTTGTGTACTGATATTGTCTATTGACTTGTGTTAAAGCATCATGATGTGTGACTTCATAGCTCAGTGTACTTTAAGTTTTTTAATATGATGCTTATAATGCAACATGAATTGATGATTAAAGCGGTATTCCCCCCCCCACACACACACACACACACCCACAGACACACTCATTAAGATCATTGGTGCATAGTGACGGTCTGTCAGGAAAAGTGGAAAGCCGGGAATGATGTAAAAATATCAACAATCACAATCAGTACCCGCACGTAACCGGGAAAAAAATAATGCTTCCAGAAAAACCTTTAAACTGTGACGTCCCTCATGTTTACTGAAGAATGATATGGCAGGAGGCACCAGTGGAAATCCAAAGTGGATGCCTGTTAAATGATCATGAAATCCACAACAACTCCAATTTACTGCCACACACAGTGTTTGGTCAGTTGGTTTTCTTTGGTTATGAGAGATTATTACACTGTCCTCGTCTTTTTCTCGGTTTCTTTTCTTTTCTTTGTTTTTTTTCGACATTACACTGGTTAAGTATTGAGCTTTGTTTGATTTTCCCTTTATGAAGTATTTTATTTACTTAGTAAAGATTATTTTTGGACATTCCTCTTGTCAAGGGCATCTATGTTCACTGTCTGATTCTGTCCAACTTTTTTTTCCTACACTCCTAGAAAAAGAGATTTCTCTGTTGAATTGAACTTTCTGTTGATATTGTCAAGACATTCTGGAGATCTGACCTCACTTCCTGTTTTCAGGAGCATTACTATTCACAAATGAACATACAAATGTATTGATTCATTCAGGTTCTAATAGCGCCCCCTGCTGATCACAGGCACTGAACCAAAGATCAAAGGGGGAAAACAGAGGGAGTTCAACAGAGAGAGTGAGACGGAAAGAAAGACTGGTTCAGATGACGGACTCAGAAGGGGAAGGAAACACACCAAAGACAGATTTGCAGACAGAAAGAAATTGAGATATACAGAGACATAAAAAAGTCAATGTGAGAAAGAAACAATAGTTAGAGATGGAGATGGCCAGAGAGAGAGACAGTTTCAGAAACCCTTTTTTACCACTCTTTTTCTTCTATTCATTCCTCTCTCTCTCTCTCTCTCTCTCTCTCTCTCTCTCTCTCTCTCTCTCTCTCTCTCTCTCTCTCTCCTGCATGAGCTGCAGCTACAGCCCTTCGAATCCTCTATATTCCATCCTCATTATTTTTTTCAGTCCTGCAAAGATTGTCACTTTGGCTTTGGATGGTCAAAAATAAAATGCCTGATGTTTCCCTTTCTCTCGCTAGCGTTTTTTCCCATCGACACACCACAAAGTTTTCTTTCAGACATCTTCATTACCCACAGCCAAGTGTGTGTGAGAGGGAGGGAGGGAGGGAGGGAGGGAGAGCAGGAGACACCACTGACAGTCACTGAGATTCATGAATATATTCAGATTGTGTGGATGTATAAAAATAAATCATTTAAATACATGCTACATTCTTCTACAGACGAGTTATCATTTTAGAAAAAGATACGTGTGTGTGAGAACCTAATGAGCCGTAATGTTCATCAAACTTTTTATTTCCATCATGCACTTTGAAAGTTTGGTAAATTAGATTCAAGTCATTTGCCTGTTGCTAAAGATCTTCTGCACACCTTCTCCACATACTTCAGTGAAATTTTAATTAGCGTCGGCTTGCAGTTTGGGCCACTAGTGTACTCTGTATTTAATTAAACAGCTCTTGCTTTGCACTGTCCTCCTTCCCAACTCAGTCTTCTCCCACAACACCTTTTCTGCTACCATGCGTCTTCATTAATCAGATCAAGGGTTTTAATGAGAGATTCTGTAAACGTCACTCGAACATGGTTTATTTACTCCAGAGAAACACAGCAAACACATCAGATCGGTGTCCAATATCCTCCTCACAGGACGCTGACTAGCAACCAGAGTAATGCAGTTTAAATACTTTGTTACTGTATTAAGTAGATTTTTCAGGTATCAGTATTTTACTTCATTATTTATTTTTTGGAAAACTTTTGACTTGCATTACATTTTGTACAGAAATATCTGTACTTTCTACTTCTTTTATTTTCAAACCATGTTTGTTTCTTTAGTTTTAATCTAAACTGCACTTCCAAAAATAAAAAGTGTTTAAATGTTTGGTGAAATCAAATCGTAAAAAAAAATGAAGTATAAAACAGGTCTATGTTTAATAGTGAAAGTAGGAGCATTTCCACACACAACGCAAAGGGAACTCAATGGATTGTTACTAAACAACTGTGTAGCCATAAGAAGATCACTTATCAGTGAGACTAATCAGGAAAGAAAATGAGCATAAAGATTGGACTCTGGCGCAATGGAAGATGGTCATGTGATCTGATGCCAGGATTCATCAGGCTCATATTGTGAATCGATTTAAAATTGTTGAAAAATTGCTGCTCTGGACGGGAATAAATGTTGCGACATCGCAGAAGCGTATCAACACGATGCCACGGTAAATGCGTGCTGTAATTTAAGCTTAAGGCCGTCCAACAAAATATTAGGGTGTGACTTTTTTGGGGACAGGCAGAGTGTTTGATGACATGATCAATATTTATTTTTTTCAAACGTAGACTAGTTTCTGAAGCTCACAATGAGCAGGCAGAAGGCAGTAAGAAGTCTGGGGTTCACGTGGATGAGACAGAGGGAGTCAGTGATGAGAACAGAGACATTCCTGATCACCTGATCATCATCTTTTCTCTGCTTGTGTTCTATATGGTGGATCTTCAGCCTGAATACATTCATCAGAGAACATTATAAACTCTTTTATATTAATATGATGTGAGGTACTTGAGTGACAGATGTGTGTACTTTTGCCATCTCTGCTATCAACATTAAACTGTCTGATTTAAAGTCACCTAGAAAAATAAACATTTATGCTTGAAATTACTGTGTGTATGTTTTGGGACATTTAAAATGATATTTAAGTAAAAGTAGTGAGGCCAAGAACAAAAATGACAAAAATGTAACTTAGGAAAACATTTTTATAAATAGCAAAATTATATTTTCAAATATTTACCCTAGTTTACCCCAGAATATCTTTTAGCTTGTCCAAAGCAGCTCTAACTTTAACTTTGATCCCACTTTTGAGGCAAACGATCTCTCATCAGATTCACAAGGTTCTCACCTGGAGTGGGTTTCAGGTCACAGGTACGTCTTATCAAGAATTCATTTGTGACATTTCTTACATTCTTAAAGTTCTTTAGACCATCAGTTGTCTTGTGCAGAGAAAAATATGAGTACAGAGTATATATAATTTTGTGATTACACTTGGATAGAATCTGATTTGTATATGTAATCTATTATTCATAAAAATGTATAAATTGGAGGAATTTAAATATTCAGTAAAAAATATTTTAAACTTCAATATTCATCCATATTCATCATGGTGCAGATACATTTCTGCATCATACCTTATCATCACCTGATACAGATATTATCTGACACTGTTTACAAAATGGAATTGTCATGTGCTTAACCACAACCTTTTCCTTATTTTTAATGAAAATCAACATGTTTAAAACACAAACTATTACTGAGTAACCCATAAAAAAAGTTTGATGTGATCACAACATCTTGCAATGCTATAAAAAATATTGTTTGGATTATTCAAGGCAACTACAAGGACCATAGCTGGTACACAAAACACAGAAATGTATTATTAAAGAAATGGGAAGGATTTTATTTGCCTCACACTTTCTGTAAGATGTCACCTCTGAGCGTGCGATGGCAGAATTCAAATTAAATCCTTCTGGCCATTTAATGGGCTTTTATTTTCTTCTTCTTTTTTCATTTGTACACTTCTAAACTGAAGAGTAAAGACAATACACACTGAGTCTCAACCGTCTGTCAAAAGATATATGGCAGCAAGCTTTCATTGTTATTACTGCCAGTATTTTTCACAGCTATCAAAACTTAAAGAAATGGGTTTGTTTTAACAGATGCTGTCCCTTCGTATGCGATTCAATTAGAGCAACTGGAGATGCTATTTATTTATTTCATTAAAACTAGTGCACAGTTGCCGTTTGTATTGCGATGCATCGTTTTTTAACATTTGCATCGGTACAAAAATGATTTATTTATCTAAATTATTAGTAGATGCGCAATACTGATGATTATATTATTATAAAAAGTGACCAATAATTTGTGATCAATATTTTCTATGCATCTCGAGCGCGTTCTCTCAGCACCGCCGCTGCTACGTGAACACGACGTATCACAACACTACAGAGACGGAGGCGTGTCCTGAGAGTCACGTAGAATACAGATTAACATGGCAGAGGCAGAGCTGTAACTTCCTGCAGACACAACAGGAAAAGAACGTCTGGTTTTATTAATTTTTTTTTCTTTTTTGCAGTACAGAGGCGTGTGTGAAAGAAACATGCTTTAGAAGTCAGAAGGCTCTTAAATAAATATATGATGTAATTTGTGTCTGAATATTTAGTAATAATAATTTAATAATATAGATCATATAGATCTTTAATGTATTGTATCGTGTGTAAAATGTACAGGTGGACATTTCCCAGCAGTCTCTGTACTTCCATGTCTTGATCACATGTCACACACTTGATTCTAATTTACTGCTGATCAGCACTTGTATAAAGCTTCACCCTTTACAGCACAGTCTCACATTTGTCTCTTTGGGTTGTTGCTGTAATTCTATTTTTTTTTTTGTTTCATTTAAATGATTTTGCACTTCATTAAATATAATCTGCTTTGCTCTCATTATAACATGACTTAGGTTCAGACGCTGCTGTGTGTGTGTGTGTGTGTGTGTGTGTGTGTGTGTGTGTGTGTGTGTGTGTGTGTGTGTGTGTGTGTGTATTTTTATTTATTTTTTCGTAATTTAGGTAATTTAGGATGTGTTGGAATTAAAATACTTTAAAAACATTTTTCTGTATTGCTATACCCACCATGCCAACAAATGTCATTAAATTTCCTTTCACCACTTTCTTTGGATACTGCCGGGCTTAGTCAGCTGAAAAATGTTTGCTGATGCATCGAATCTCATGAAGTTCTGTCGATACAAAGCCTCTAAAGCCATCTTATTATGTATTATCATGAAAACATTATCTTGTTGATGCAATTGTCAGATTATTGCCTTGGCATTAGAAAGGTTTCAGAGAAATGGTATATATTTTGTCTAAATCCTGCACATGAGCATCTGCACAATTGTGTAGGAAATATCAGTAAACTGGAGAATGAAGTGCTGTGCATCTCAAGCCATGTGGAAAGATCCTGTCTAGCTAGGACTCGTCGAAGAGCAGTCATTCGGTTTTCCACTAAATTACACCATCAGTGGAAAAGCTGCCAGAATCTCGGGCCACTGCTTCTTCTACTCTTAACACCAGTCATAAAGCATAAAAAACATCCCAGGAGACTTCAGCCAGCCATGAGTGGTGTCAGTGTTCAGAGGAGTAGAGGAGGGAATGGATGGGAGAGAAAGAGAGTTAAGAAGAGACGATAAAAAATAAAGAAAGTGAAAGAAGAGGAAAGGGGTTGAGAGGAGGAGAACGGAGTGAAGAGTAAAAGAAAGAAAAGGAGTTAAGAGGTGACGAACGGAGAAAAAAGTCAAGTTAAATGGAGAAACATGGAGAAGATCAGGAAAGGGAGGAGATTGAAGAGAAAAGATGATAAAAGAAGAGAAGACAAAGAGAATACAAGTGGAGATGAGGGAGAAATGCAGAGGAATGAAGGAGAGAGGTCAGAAATGCAAAAGCTGAAGTCTGAATTGAATCATGTACATGAAGTGCTGTATTGCCACCTACTGAAGTTTCCAGTCTAATAAACAGTGACCCAGTATTCTGAGCTGCTTCTTGCGCTTCTGTGTCCTTGACATGGTGCAGATTTTTCCAAATCATTAATATTAATTCCCATGGCTTCTGATTGTTGCTTTAAATGAGCAGTGGTGAATTAGGGACAAGAAATTGTGTCATTATCATTTTGAGATTGTGGTCAATTTATCTATCAAATAACGAATGAGGGCATGCATAAGGGAACAGCGATTACAATAATTAGACATGAAAAGATTCATATAAATCAGAAACAGTCAAAAATATTCAGGTAGCCAAATGTAGACAGATTCCTTTTTAATGGTTGATCCTGTAATTGAAACTGCAATTTTGTAAGAGTTTCTCAGCCCCTTTCTGATGTGTATCTGTACACATTTTATTACGCTACACAAACTTCACGATTCAGTACAATTTTAGTTTAGATAATATATAAAATACTATTTAATATTTCCTTAACACACGTATTGTGTTTCTAAAAAAAAAAAAAAAAACACACTAATCTAGGTCAATTACACGTCTATTTCTCGATACTGATAGAAGGGTTAAGGCTAAATGCAGGGTGTGCAAGAATCCCACCTAAATCACGGCAAATTCATCTAGCCAGAGGAAGTTGCAATCAGCCTCCGTGCATCTCTCGCCAATCGGCCGCTATTCAGCGCCGCCCTGAAACACTCTGATTTTAGCAATTTTTTTTTTTTTTTTTTAAATGAGACACTTCATCTTCCTTCTTGGTCCAAACGGAGCATAATTGCTGTGGAAAATGCTTCATGCAGCAGCGAGGGAAAAGCGTGGTCCATGCTCGTTGCTATGTTTAAAAACCACAGCTGCTAACACTCTGTGTAAGCGTATGAATTAGTTTCAGCTCTCTCACTGAGGAACCAGCGGAGAGGGTGAAATGTGAAGCGCACACTCAGAGCCTTGATTGGTTTAAACAGCCTTCTGTGAATCGCTGAAATGTGGAAGAAAACAAGACGCAATGTCTATGTTCAACTCTTCATTAGGGGCAGAGAGTGTAAAATACACTACAGGATGATGTCTTTCTAAAACAAATATTTTATGTCTTTGCTCATTTGTATGCTAGAAAACAGAAAATTGGAGTAATTTTTGTGTGGATATAGAGATCGAACGTTTTTCTGATCTCTCATCGTCTTCCAGTGATGTTCTTCCGCTCTTGAAGCGTGTGTGCGACTCGTTGCAGCATCACTATATGTCACGTGTAGCATCTCAAATGAAGATTTGCCCAGTTTCATGCAGAATTTCACGTGTGATTTTTGTTCTGACTTGTTGTGGGTCAGAACAGCACCAGTTACACCATTAGGCTCCAAACATTTGATACCACCGTGTGTGTGCGCGCGCGCGCGCGCGTGTGTGTGTGTGTATGTATATGTATGTGTGTGTATATATATATATATATATATATATATATATATATATATATATATATATATATATATATATATATATATAAAATAAAAATAATTAAATAAATATATAAAACCCAGGTCGTGTGAACACGTTTTATATTAGATTTCACACTAAAAGGGCACTGTGGACTGTGTGTGTTTTTCTGCCTCTAATCGGAAAGATCTTTTTATCGGTGGCCTCATGATGGATGTTGGCTGGAGCTTTTGCAGTCTGTGGCTTTTTTGACGATTTCCTGGCCTTTTCCTCCAGAAAAAAACGGGGCAATCATGTTACGAGGGCTCTTGGCATTTTTCACAGAGATAGTGTTTTGATCGCCTGGGAAGAAAATGGTACGATTTACTCCCCCCTTCTCCTTTCCCCCTCATCCACCCTTCAAACAGCCAAAACATGTTCCTAATGGGCAAGAAAACAACTCCAGACTAAACATAGCAAGTCTTATGGCTTCGGTCTTCTTTACCCACACTTCCACATGAAGCTTTTTGAGCTTTAGAGAAAGGGCCACAATGGAGCTCAACAACTCCACTATAAGATACTCAACTCTACAGTAATCTCAGGAAATTGTGGTAAAATACATGTGTTCTAGATTAAGACCAGCAGTTAAAGAACAGTCCTGCTTTACCGCGGCTTCTGATTATCAAGTGACGTATGTAACACTCGGGTAATAATGTATATATATATATAATTTTATTTTTATTTTTTCCCCCCATGTTCTAAATCAGTGATGTTTCAGTGTCAGCATTTTGGAAAATATTTGAAAGTAGCGGTGTAGATGGAGAGGGTTTTAGTTTTTAAACACGCATCTATCCAGGTTACTTTGGATGTACCCTATGGTTTAGCATACAGCTGGACCTCCTGGACATTCTTATGAATTTTCTTTTTATTTGTGAGGTTTATAATATTTACAGTAAAAAGGTCTTCCTCACCCCGAAGGCAAAAGAGCAAGAGAATTCCAGAATTTCACAATTTGATTGATTTTAAAAGAATAAATGTGATTTAGTGCCATTTATTCAATGCCACTTTCTTTTTTTGTTTTGTTTGCTGCACGAAAGACATCTGCAGTTCATGAACGTTTTACCTTTAGAACCACAAGAACAATGTTTTGTCAAATTAGTCATCAGTAAACTGAAAATTGGGTTATTACCTGAGCTGAGCTTTAAAACCCTGCAAGCAGTTGATTCTTTGTAGCTGTTTTGCAGCTGATTTCTGAGACTATTATAAAGACTGATAGTACAATACAAATAAAAAATAAATCGAAAGAACCATAATTAAATAACTGCCCAATGCCATTTAAATACCCTGTAATCGTCCATATCATTTCAAAATAAGTAGACAAAATAATATTCTTCATAGATAAGTGAGGTTGATGTGAAAAGCCCTGCTGGCATTACTGATCTGATTCCCGCCTTCTCAGCTTCAAAGCAATGTGATTCCATAATTGCTCTCTTTTCTGCACCGGTTTACACTTGTACTGCAGATGGTGAGAAAATGGTGGTGAGTTTCCACTGATGCAAGACCAAAATAACACTTTCCTCTCGTCTTCATGCAAAACAGGTGCAATTGTTTAAGTTCTTTTTCCACTGTGTGAGTGTGCGTGAGTGTGTGTGTGTGAGTGTGTGTGTGAGTGTGTGTGTGTGAGTGTGTGTGAGTGTGTGTGAGTGTGTGTGAGTGTGTGTGTGTGTGTGTGAGTGTGTGTGTGTGTGTGTGAGTGTGTGTGAGTGTGAGTGTGTGTGTGTGAGTGTGTGTGTGTGTGTGTGTGTGAGAGAGAGATGATCGTGACACACACATCATGAAGAGGACATTACTTTGAGTTTGGCACAAAAGCAATGCACATCATTCATTACCTTTTCGTTTGATTTGTTTTGATCTTTGTTTTTGTTTAGTTTTTTTTTTTATCTATTTGCTTTTGCTAATATTCCTGATATCTGAATAGCTGCTCTTGTTAATGCTGATATCACATGGCTGAATCTCTTCTTAATGGTTTCTTTTTGCACAATTTTTTAGAGGCCAGAAGAGGAAAATATTTCATCCTGTAATGAGACCTAGTGAACCGTTCATCCCTTCATTTATCGCCTGCTCACCTGTTTTCATAATTAGTATCAATAAAAGTGCATTGAACATCTGATCACATGCACATTATCAACTTGTGCTGTTAATATCATGAACAGCAGCTACGCTAATTCCTCTCCACTGCTTCTCTTTCTCTCCCCATCCCGAGACACCCTGAGGTTTGGCCAGCTCCAGTCACCTCCCACCTCGTGATGATCACGGACCTTTGAAGAAGTAGATGCCGAACTCACAAACATCCCGAACCATCTAGAGACGTACCAGTGCCATTTGAATCCCGCTACATGTGTGGAGTTTGGCATTGGACCTCCTGGAGTGTTTAAAGGCTCTGGCATGGAGAAGCTGATGCTGGATCTGTGATGATCACAAATGCTGAGCTCATAAAACTAGGAGCTACTAACCATATAGACTGTATAAGACTGCAGAAAGAACATCACTTATAATCTTATACTCCAGTACTCATGTTAGCTCTCACTCTCCAGTGTTCTGTAGTGTTGAAAGATTTATAATCACACTCTTGATGTCACCCAAATGAGGATGGGTTTCCCTTTTGAGTCTGGTTCCTCTCAAGGTTTCTTCCTCATAACATCTAAGGGAGTTTTTCCTTGCCACAGTCGCCACGGCTGCTCATCAGGGACAAATTCACACCATTCACCTTCACTGTTGATTTGTGTAAAGCTGCTTTGAGACAATGTCTGTTGTGAAAAGCGCAATAGAAATAAACCTGACTTGACTTGACTTGACATTGTTTCCTCCATACTGTTCCACCTGGTCCTGCCCCTGCATTACTTAACATTCCAGCCGTGCAAATCAAGTGCTAATTTATTCCTAATAAGTGTTTGCAATTACCTAATTGCATCTTATGCCAGGTCCAGTCAGAAGCAAAGGTACTAATGATGCACTCTCTCTCTCTCTCTCTCTCTCTCTCTCGCTCTCTCTCTTTCACTCTCTCTCTCTTTCTCTCTTGCTCTCTCTCTCTCTCTCTCTCTCTTTCACTCTCTCGTTCTCTCTCTCTCTCTCTCTTTCTCTCTCTTTCACTCTCTCTCTCTCTCTCTTTCACTCTCTCTCTCTCTCTTTCTCTCTCTCTCTCTCTCTCTCTCTCTCTCTTTCACTCTCTCTTTCTCTCTCTCTTTCTCTCTCTCTCTTTCTCTCTCTCTTTCTCTGTCTCTCTCTTTCTCTCTCTCTCTTTCTCTGTCTTTTTCTTTCTCTCTCTTACTTTCACCCCTTTAGTCTTAGACAATATGCGATGTTGAAAGGGCCTTTCTGATAAAGAATATAATCTTAGGAGTGTATAAACGTAGGTAAAGTGTACAATAACTTATATTTTAGGTTAAATGATATAAAAGAAAAGTCGATTCTGTTGTTTTTATGATGGATGTTTGTCTTCAGCTGAATTCCTGTGTTATAATGCCCATGTCTCCTGCTCGTGCCCTTGTGTTATTTATCAGCTTCATAATAGTTTGCTTTTCTCCATAGACAGCTCTCAGGTCTTTATGTTCGTTTTTCCTTTTTGACACTAAATGCAGATTCCACAGACAAAACCCACACCGTAAACTAACAGCAGATGTTCAGAGATACACCTGAAGAACAGGAAACACCTTCAGTCACATATTCTAATATTTGTATCACTTGCACAAATGAGGGGCTCAAACAATCTGTGTCATTTCTTTGCTTTTATTGATTTATTTTAGTTTTTCACATCTTGATGTAATAATCAGAAAATGAAACCTGGAATTCTGAGCTGATTCTCTTATATTGTTAATGTTAATAGTCTTGTTCTAATGTTTCTGCTAGGGGACTGTGTAGTTATTAAAACACTTAAAACAGTGATTCCTAACCCTTAGTGCCCAGAATGTTGCATGTCAGCAAAGCAACCTGTTAAAAGCCATGTTTAAATGGCTAAATGCATGTAATCTTTTACTTTTAAGTTCTAAAGTGCACCGTATTCTTAGAATCTGCTCCAATCTTCCTTCTTTTGTTAGTATATCGATGAGGTGCGAAGCAGAAGAAATACTCCCACGATGCTGATTGAGGCAGTCCTGACCATCTTTATGTCATCTCAAACAGTATTGCTTCAAGAAAAAGCCGCTTTCATTATTGTCCATTTCATGGATAGGTGTAGAGCCCACTCTCTTCCCCTTCGTCTCTGTCCATCCTCTCATCCTGTCCCTTCCTTTGTGCTCTGAATAATGAGGAGAGTCTCAGCACTTTGAAATTGGAGACGTGACAAACAAAAGTGGCCTGTCTCCTTTATCTCGCTGTCTAAACCAATAGAAAGAAGTGATAGGGTTACACTTTTAGAAGTTGAAAAGCGGAGCTCTTTTTAATAATAATTCATCTAATGCCTTCTGGAAGTTTCTTTCCAATCTAACAGGCGCCTTGGTTTCCCCTAATAATTGGGGTTTGGTCAACAGAACTAATTTATTTTCTCTCTCTCGCTCTCTCTCTCTCTCTCTCTCTCTCTCTCTTAGAGGAAGTGTCCTAATTGGTAAAGAAATTGGATTTGTTCACATATCTATGACAATATGCAACAACTCATAGCACTCTTATTTTAGTAAACTACACAGTTCCTCTTATGTTTCTGCAGCGTTAATTAAGAGATAAATTTGGAAAGAGTTTCCTTTAGAAAGACTAAATTAGCTATCAGTTTTGCCCAGTGACCCTAACCCTACAAGGTCACAAGCTTTAGTCATTTCTGGTATCCAATTTTACATATATATAATAATGAGAGAGAGAGAGAGAGAGAGAGAGAGAGAGAGAGGGTGAAGGGGTGAATACATACTGAGCATGGATCTAGAGAAAAAGAGTTACATAATTGTAGATGTACTTGGTAGCTTTAGTTGATCCAACTACTAATTGCATTCTCTCATTTTGTCATCGTCCCAAATGAGGACTCTGGTTGCTGTTCCAGGCTGCATGTATGAAGTGATCGATAGCACAGTGGAGCTAAATTCAGGACACAACATCAGGCTACCATCTGCGCTAGAGTCTAATTGACATATATTTTTGCACAAGCAGCAGGGTGAGACAGTGTGCTGACAAAGAGACCATCTTGCTGCATCGTCTTCCTGTTTTTGTGTGTGTTGGGGGTTGTGTTTGAGAGTAAACACACACACACACACACACACACACACACACACACACACACACACACACACACACACAGTACCCTAGGGAGCCACACAATGCAGCTCCACTTGTTCTAAATGAGATTCATTGGGCTAATTTAATGCGAAAACAGGTTTTTTTCTTTCTTTTTTTTTTTTTTTTTTTACCAAATTACTCTGATCCAAGTCTCAAGACAATCTAAAGAACCTTCTGGACTATCAGGGAGCTTTGCGAGCTGCACTCTGCTAATCAATTAGTGGCTTTACAGGTACAGCGATGTGATTGAACCTGGTTGTAATGAAGAATCCAGGCTAATTAAATTGGCAAGGAAGATATTAGGTAGAATTTAGAGATTTTATTTCTTTTGGGGTTGTACATAAGGATGGAACATTGTTGGTTTTGTGAGTTTCTACAAGACAGGCTGACTTAACAGTTAAACAAATTACAGGGCTTTGAAATTCTTAAATCTGATTGGTCAGAGCAACTTCCACAGGCTTCCTGTAATCGAATATTTTGATCTTTTTTTTATTTTACATAATTTTGTTATTTAACAAATTTTATTCAAACTTGGTAAGAGACAGCAATCTTTCATTTGGAGTTTCGCTTCATTGTTACATCTGCGTTTCTTGCCAATGAGGTGTGATTCCATCAGTGCCCTATCGGCTTCCCTACACAATACACTCCCCAGGCCTGACAGCTCCTCTTAAATGCCCTGATTTATGGCCTTTGTATGGAGAATTGTAAAGGTGGGGGTTTTCGGAGATGCGATTCACACAATAGCAGACACACATGAAGTAATAGATTCGGGTAGCAGAGGATACATGATAAATACCCAGCACCGAACCTGCCTCAAAGCCTCGCACAGATTTGTGCTTTTATTTAACCTTTGCCTGGGACTGACGTTGCTACGTGTGTGTATATAAATGTCTACATTTTTGTTCTGAGTCAGTATTTGTTTGTAACCAATCCCACAGTGTACAGTGAAGGATGTCATGCTGAGTGTACAGCAACTAATAGCTCTCAATAAAGTAAAGACTACACACCTGCTTGGTGCTCATAGTTCCAGACCCTTAAATTGTCACACACTTATTTATTAGCAAATGTCGTCTAACTTTTTTAAATTGTGATTTCTTACAATAGCACCTCAATTCATGTTTTATTCTTTATTTATTTACTTCCATATAAATTCCGATTTAAAGCTGAATAGTGAGTTGACACCTGAGATCAGTTACTTGCTAATATATATATTTTTGCTGTTATTATTTCATTAATGCTAACTGCTATTGAATATGGAAATAAGAAGTCACTTTGTTTATTTACATATCAGAGAATATGCTATTTTGCTTACATAAATGTACAATTATTTTATATACCTGCTAGTAAATCTTTTTTGTGTTTTTGTTTTTTTTTAACAAATTTAGTATGTTCATTTCACTATTCACTTATACACAAATACACAAAGCTTTCATGTACAGCAGAGCTGGTCTGAGCTGGTTAACTAAATGTCTACAATAACTTAAACACTCTTTACCACTGTTAAAGTGCAGAAAATGTTCCAGAAGAGAAATAAGCAAGACCACTAACCTGAGGCTACAGTAGGAACCAGAACTGGACAGCTCAAGTATCGAAAGGATCAGCTTGGTGTTTTTCCAGTTTCAGCCACAGTCCCTTCCACATGAACTGAATAATTCCAAAAAATTAGCAGGTGTACCGGTGTTCCTACTAAAGTGTGTATCGCCATATCCTGGAAAAATCACCAAAAACCCATGAACAGTGATTGGGGTGTTGTGTAGTTAGTGTGTCTTCTCCATTTGCTGCACCACTAATATTTCATCAGCACAAACTTCATACCTATTTACAAACACTACCTGATTTGGATTTCTTTATTATGGTCCTCTGTACCTTAATAAAAAATTAAATATGATTATCATAATCAAAATTCAGAGTTCCACTGAAGACTGTTAAAGGAAAAAAAAAATTATGCTAAAAGTGCTAATTATGTGATGCCTTTCAGGAGTCTCATTTCCATTTCATAAAGTGTTATAATTTTCTGCTTGAACATAGCCATGTGTCATACACCTGCTTGAATCCTGTTAGCTGTCATCCTCCAGGAACATTTTTTTTGCTTCCGTCATGGCACCAGGCAGACTACCTACCTGACATACAGCATCCTGGCTGGCATATTAATTCATCAATTTCCCAGTAGCCACAGTAAACAAAGCAAACAAAAACTGCTGAGAAAAGGGGGAGAAAATTCCCCCTGTGTCAGCCTGCAGCATTATAGTATAGCCAAAAATCTGACCTAGAAAGAGGAAATGAGAAAGAGAGAGAGAGAGGAGGGAGAGAGAGAAGCCAGACATATAGACAGAAAAAGTGAAAGCAATCAGAGGACAAAAGCCTGAGAGAGAGAGAGAGAGAGAGAGAGAGAGAGAGAGACAGTAATCAGAGGGGAAAAAAGAAGACAGGGATTAAAGATAGACAGAGACATAAGGAAAGAGACAGCGTGAAGAGGGAGAATGCCTGGGATAGAAAGAAAATATTAAGCCAGACAAAGCTATAGAAAAAGAAAAATAAGAGATTAAAGCCTGACAGACAGACATAAGGACAGAGACAGAAATCTGACAAAGAGAAAAAAAGACACCATAGCGATAGATGAGCAAGACAGCGAGGGAAAAGGAGAGGATCCAAAAAAAAAAAAGCCAGAGAGAGATGAACGCAAGGAGAATAACTTTATTTGAAATATGGTGACATGTTTCACTCAAGCTGCCAGACTCCTCATTACAAGCACCTCGTTTGACGTCAGCTGTCATGGTTCATCAGGCTGTGCCGGGTTAAGGCCAAAAACAAACAGCTGCCGTCTCTCTCTCTGCAGGGAGCAGTGCAGGTAAACACTGAATATTATTCACTTCCCTGTATTTCTACAGTGAACCTCCATCACTCCATCCCTCTCCAACCAACCGAATATCTCCTAAATATGTTATTAAACAGGAAGAAGAAGAAGAGCTACCATTTGACAGCACATCACTTCACCTTTGACCTAAAGGATAAAGACTGGAAGTTACAGCTCATGGTTTAAGATAATGGAACGAATATTATGGTTTAGTTGCCCTTCTGTATCTTTGGGCAAAGGTCAATCACTAGCTAAATGTTTTAAAACACCATTAAAGACTGGAATTTTCAAAAGTGTTGAAGATTAAATAAACATGGGCAACAGTTTAGGACTGTTTAAGTATCTAACAGCACTAAGGAAACCTACAGAAACAGTTGTTAAAAAACAAAGTGTAGAGGACTGGATACATGTTTTTATACATTGAGGACAAACCAATAGACGTTTAGAATCAGTGTTGATGAGCTAAACAGCACTGTGGATTAGCTGAACTGATTTAAAATGTTTAAAATTTGCTGCACTTCTTTAAACAGTATTTATTAGCTAAACAGCAAGAATCATTGCTGAGGATTAGATAAACAATTCAGATCATTTGTTTAGGATTAGCCACATGTCTGGAAATTATATTGAGGATTAGCTAAATATTTGTGTGGAGCATTGAGGACTGGCTCTGAGGAATATGTAAAGATTTTTACAAGCCTGTATTTGATAAAAAAAAACCCACATTTATTCCAATTTTGATTGGAATAAAAGCCATCGCTATAATTCTGCCAGCTCAGATCATTTACTTTATCGAAGGGTGGTTGTTTTTTTGCAGAGCGACATGTTTGGATAGTGTAAGAACACAAGACTGGATGCAAAAGTGTTTGGATCATTAACCGTCTCCTCAAAATCTACTGTCTTCATGATTCTCATTAAGTAGGTACTTTCTTTTCAAAAAAGCAATTTCGTTGAGATTAGATTCTGTTTAATGTACAGCTTAACTAATTCAGTTAGATATTGGCTTAATGAGCTACATTATCGGAATAGCTCCCCAAATTCCGGTAAACAGTCAATCAGAGGTGGAAAACAGTGGTGCAGGGAATTTCTAAAATCTAAATCCAAATTTGAAGCATGTTAAGAAAGAAGTAATGCAAATATTTAAGCAGAGTAGTGATCAGATCCTGTGACCAATGGTGGATTTACATTCCTCAGTGATTAGTCATTGAAAATTATGATGATCACTGACATATGATGATAGCAACAAATGTACTAAATTGACATTTGCCTGACTGTGAGAGAATTGTGCAATAGTCATAAAATGCAGGGTGTTTTTTTTCACCCCATAATGCACTTCATTTCCTCTCCAGGTCTGGAGGATGAGTCAGGGTCTTACCACAGACATTCACAGTTAGCCCTGAAGACTGGCCACTAATGTGATTGTAGTAATCCCACCACATTCCCCTGTATGTAGCCTCGACACCTGCCCCAGTGGCATTAAAAGGAAATGAGTTCCCTGCTACATGAAGATTTCAGCACAACAGAACTTTTTATTTCCTTCCTTCCTTCCTTCCTTCCTTCCTTCCTTCCTTCCTTCCTTCCTTCTTCTTTCTTTCTTTCTTTCTTTCTTTCTTTCTTTCTTTCTTTCTTTCTTTCTTTCTTTTTTAATCACAGTCTCCCCCAGAGGAGGATGAAGATAGCCAAAGGAATTATCACAAATAACAAGAATGTCCTTGCTCCATGTCTGCCTGAAGTGTGGAGGAGGCAGCATTGGACTCTGCAGATACAGACGTTCTCCAACTGCCTCTCTCTTATCCTGCTTGGCCAGACTTGACCTGCTTTTCTTTCTTTATTTTTTATTTTTTCTTTTTATTCTTCTTTAGTAAGTCCCTTTATTTATTAAGTGCTTCTACTTTCATTACCAATGGTTTTCTTTCCACATCTTCCTGGTCAGAGTGCCAGTGACCAGTAAATGAGAGGACTGTGACATGCACTGGCTTTTTGATGGACACTGAATTAAGAGTGGCAGTATATCAGTAGAAAGGCCATCTAGTTTGATCTGTTTACTACAGTGCTGACTGGTAGTGATATTAGAAGAGTCAACAATTTAATATATATCTATACATTTTCTTTCTATTTGTCACTGTGTAAGTCTGAATAATAATCATAATATTAATCTGATGTCAATGAATCCTTATATTCATGTTTCTTCATCTTTAAAAAATAGCTATGATAGCACTTTTTTTATTTATACCTGTGCCATTCCTTTTTGTGTCAAGCCAAGTGGTTATTAATTTCATGTTTTGAAAATTATCTTGCATTTTGAAACAGGCCTCCCAATATCAGTTTTCTTATCTTGGTCAAACAGCAAGTCTTTTCCCTCAAAAAAGTAAAATTCAACCTCTGAGCTGTGGATAAAGCGAGTGTTTACAGCACAAATCCCAGAGGATGGTTTTAAAGAACTAATCTACTGCTCTGGTCACCGTCTGCTTGGCATAAATCACCTTTAAAAATGATTTATTCTCTTTGAGATATGGGACAGCATAATAAATGCTGCAGAACAAACAAAGAATACAATGTATGTGTGTGTCATAAAGAGCAAAACTCCAGAGCCAGAGCGGTTTTCTGAGCAGGCCTGCTTCCTCTCCGATGCTGATAATGGTGATACTCTGGCCCCCACGACTCATTACCAAGTGATCCACAATTCCGCTGCAGTTCAGGTCTCCAGAGTGCTCACCATCACATCATTATGAGAACACTCTCATAAGGCCCTTAGCAACTCCCTCGACAAAAGAAAAAGTAAATAAGTCATAAAACTATGCCTTAGTCTCTGTCAGTTCCCCCTCCATCTTTTATTTACACTTCTACCAGCACCAATGCGCCTGCCATCGTTACAGTCCCCAAACATGTGAACATGTTTTTCTGGTTCTATTTTTATAGTGTTTTCATTTCTGTATTTTTCCAGATTTTTTTCAAATCAGGAATATCAAAACACTTAATTTTCAATGATTTTGGAAAAAAAAAAAAAAACATTTAAAAGCCTTTTAATCCTTATTAAACATAATTTCACTGATTACACTGCGAAGCAGGATGCGACCTGTTGTATAGGATCAAGGGGCTTATTAATTGATTCATTCTTTATTAACTATTTGTCATTTACGTATTTAAAAAACAATTTTAATGAATGAATAAACACTACCACAGGAAATACATAACGCGCTCTATTGTCTCACATAGGACAGAGATATTGTTCATGCTCAATGTCTATTAGAATGTTTAATTCAACAAGTAGCATAAGACTTTTATCTGTATAATATAGACATATAACACAAACTGAACAATAAACATTATCATTATTCAATTCTGAACGAACCTATGTCAGAAATGATCCATGTAACAGTCCAATAAAAGAATAAAGAACCAGCTATATCACTGTATACACCAGTGGTGTGCGGTCAGGGCCAGGAAAGCCTTCACTGCTGGCCGAAAATCCTATCAGAAGCACTGACCTATATTTACAACCTAAATTCTAATATTTGTTTCATAATATTGTATTTATTTATTCCCAAAAGTTTCTTCTCTTCATGTGGTAGTGTTTCTCTCGGCTGCACTGCTTTAGTACGTGTATGTGGATGTTCGATTTTTTCTCCAATCAGATTTCAACCTCTATGAGCTCCCATGTGAATCTAATCTGCTCAGAGCCTTCAGAATCAGTACTGCTGGACTTTTACCATAGAGAATATTACCAACAACTCTGTTTCTTTATCCAATCAGATTTCAGATTCTCCTCACAGGGCAGCTCACTGGATCAGAATAGCGTCAGCACTGATTCCGTCCTCTGATTGGTTGGTCAGAGGGAAACTGTTACAGCCGAGTTCGACTGGTAAAACACGTGTGTAGCTCTGCACACGTTCATACATCTGAGTGAATACGAGCGCTACCACTGGATTACAGCCTCTGGGGGGCGCTGCACATTATGAGTCTGTATCTCTGGTGAGTAGGTTGTATTTTATTTACATTTTTGTTTTTGTCATGTTATTACACAAATATTGATTGTGAACTGCTCCAGATGTTGTAGGTGCACAGTTGTGGTTGTAGTGTGGAGGTTTGGAGTGTAACTGGGTTTGCTGGTTTAGTAAAATGGTTTTTACCTCCAGATGTGAAACGTCTCTCTGTAATGCCACGTGTTGTTATATTGCGTTTTTGTATTGTATTGATTGTTTCTATAATTGTGACGTGATAGTGGTGTATTAAGAGGTGGATTAAGTTGGGTACGTCCAAACTGAAGGTCCAGGTACCAGATGCACGGCCCGACACTGATATACAGTAGGGATGATGAAATTCGCAACGGGACAACGGCAAAAAAGTTAACGATGTGATGCATCGATTTAAAACAGTGTCCAAAAGATTAAAGTTGTGATTTGTATCGCGATGCATATTTGCATCTGTAAAAAAACTATTTATTATATAATTATTAGTAGATGTTCTATAATTTTTTTATTTATAAAGTGATCAATAATTTGTGCCCAATATTTTCTATGTTCATTGATTTTCACTTTATGACTCATCACAACACTACAGAGACTGAGGCGTGTCCTGAAAGGCACATAGATGGATAGATAGTTGGATGGATGTTGAGATTAATAAATAGATAGATAATTTGTGCTTTGTTTTGTTGGACTCTATCGTGTCCTTCAGAGGACTCTGAAAACTGGATCGAAGAGGTTTCCTGGGCACTTGGGGTCAGCAGGGATGTTTCTGCTGCAATTCTGCCTTCCACCATACACCATTTCGACAACTTGCAATTTACGGTCTGCTAACTTTTTTCAGGCTCTTGATAGTCTTTAGGAGATTGCTCTTGCAGTAAGGTTACGGCAGTTACATCGAGCAGAACCCTGCTGTCCTTTCCAAACAAACGCTGTGTGGAAATCTGTCAGGCACGGATGGTTGGCTCTCTCTGTGTGTGTGTGTGTGTGTGTGTGTGTGTGTGTGTGTGTGTGTGTGTGTGTGTGTGTCGAGACTTATTCCCTTTGTTTCACTCTTATCTGTTGAGGTGATCAATGACCTGAGATCCTGGCAGTTAAGTGTTATTACCGTATCATTGCTATTGTGTTGTATTAATGTACTGTTATTACTGCAGGTTAAAATCTTTTCTAATTGCAAGATCATTTCGCTGATTCTTGACTAACGTTTGGTGAACCAGGACCTACTCTGACCTTTCCATTTAATTGTACCTCTTTCAATTTTTCTAACTTTTTTCTGGTCACGCTTTATGGACACTCGTGTGGATTGTCTGCTCTTTTTCTTTTTGTAACACAGCAGGTAACAGTCGCTGCTTAATAAATAAATGTAAATCTTTTAGGATTACAAGATTCAGCCTGAGATAATGCCTCTGTCTCGGTAGAATTACTGTAGATCAGAAACCTCTCCAGCTGCTAAGCTCTGAAAAGGGATTGCAAAGTGCCCCAGATTGTTGTCATTCAGAAAAGGCAGACTTTTATTTTTGTTTGTTTGTTGTTTTAATAACTTACAACTGAACAAAAAATGTTGCTCCACTTTACAGCATTTTATTCATTCATGTCTGCATTTAAGTGTTTTTTTTTTTTTTTAAAGGAAAAAAACATTTGGGCCACTGGAGAAGACACTGGCACGTTGCTGATCTTTCGTATGTCATCATTCGGCAGGCTCATAATGAGTACATGTGTTTGATAAAAAAGAAAAAAAAACTGATGCGACGTCCCCTTTCCAAACAGAAAAGGTCACTTGCATCCTTCCTGAGCTCTGACAAATGATCACAGAAGTGAGACAATGAAGGCATTATCGCAGGCATCTGTGTGGTCTGCAAAGATGGCAAGCTCCGCTTCCATGGATCCCTGAACCCCCTGATGAGATCCTGCTTTCGCCCACCACCACTTATCAAGCGTGATGTCTTCCCAGCCCAGGTGGAATGATCCGGAAAGGTCATCTCAGCTGGTCGCCATGCTCAGCAGTCAGTCTGCACGCCACTGCAGCCGGCCTCCAGCTGAGAACAGCAACAGCAGCTCTGTCACCCAGTTCTCTGTACAGAGGACGAGACACGAACACTTTCTTCTGAAGGGCAAATTCAAAAATGCTTAAGTCAGATGGGTGTTTTTCAGGCTGCTTAGAATAAACAAAAAATGTTGTATATTTTGAAATGAGTAATAACGGGTGTAACACGTTCACTGGAAGAAAGAGACAGGCAATAGTTCACCAAGCAGAGCTTTCTTTATTTACTTCCATTTTTCATTTCCATTACTCATGCCGGGGTTCACCCACACCACTCGGAGTTCTGGATGCCTTTCCATCTTGACGTCCACCAGCAGCCGTCCGCGGATCGGATCGCCTTCCTCCGGCGTTCTCCAGTCTCACTCGTGGATCGGCACGCGTTCCCTTTCTAGCGCTCACCCAAGTTTCCTCATCGTTCGGCGCCTGGGTCTGCTTGGTGTCTTGCTCCTCTTAATTGCCTTTGCCGGTCTGAAACAGAGCGACTGATTAGTCCTTACCGCTTGTTCCGTCTGTCTCCGCCTCCACAACGGGGAAATAACACTAATATGCTAATAATATGACTACTATTATTGCTACTGCTATGACTGAAACTATACGGCTCCTTATTATTTTATTGTAAATATATCATTACAGTTACTACTGTTACTGCCAACATTACTACTATGACTATGTGTATAAATACTACTGCAATGATTATTACATTTTCTATTAATTCAAACTTTTTACTACTAATACTACTCTTACTACTACTGCTGCCTACACCACATCTAATACTTTTATTAGTCTTAACATTATTACTACTACTATCACTTATGTTACTTTTATGACTGTTACAGTTCATACTATAACTAATAATAGTACTATACATTTTATTTCATTTTTAATGATTCTATAACATTTTGTTTGTGTATAATGCATGTCATTGAAGTCTTCATTTCTAACCCGTTTTGGCCACACCTGTGTGAGTGCGTGCACGCACACACACACACACACACACACACACACACACACACACACACACACACACACACACACACACACAAAATGCAATCTGTAAACTTGCTTTGCATAGTCATTACTTACACTCTCCTGTGATAGCAGCCCATTTTTCATTCTCCTACACTATGTTTCTAAATGTGTACGTGTAAAAAGCTGTGGTATTTAGTATATAGGAAATGTCCTCTCTTTGCAAGTAAACCCCCCCCCCCCCCCAAAAAAAAAAAAACCCTAAATTACTCAGCCTGAAATGTCCAAATGGGAGGAGTCACCGAGAACACATACACACTTTATCTATCTATCGATCTATCTATATCTATTCTTTATGGTCAGAAGTATTGGGACATCCGACTTTCACAGTCTTTGGATGCGGCAGAATAACATTTTCTCTTTACTTAAACTAGGAGACCCAAACCTATGCACAAAGCCAGCTCCATGAACATCTGTTTCCCTTTGGTTAAACGATGTGAAGATCTCCTGCTATAAAATTATACACCCTACTGAACACCTTTGAGATGAATGTAAACACACACTGCACCCCAGGCCTCCTCACTTCACCTACAGCAGTACCTGACTTTACTAACATCCTTGTAGCTGAATAAATCTAGTGGAACATCTTTCCGGAAGATTGTATCTTATTAAAAAAGGAAATTAATTAATGTGGTTTAAAATTTAATCGGATGTTAAAACAAAACAATTCAAAACTTATTTAAACAAAACAAAATCTTATTTATCTGTCTCTTTTGTTCTCTAATATCTCATTTTATATATATATATAATATGCGCTAAAAGTATTTATTTGTGTGTCCATCAAACTTGCACTTGTTAAACGTGTTTATTTTAAGCCTGATTTTTTTTCTGTTTATCTCATAAATTAGATTGAGTACATTTAAACTGACTGTATTAAGCTGAATTAAGTAAATAATTAAATTTCTCATTTAGATCAACTTTAAAAAATTGACAAATATGCCTGAAGCGGCAGTTGCCCTAGCGTCCTCTCTGTTTTTCCCTAATCTCTGTTTCTTGTCGGACATTGCTATAATTTGTCTTTTGGAAATTATTTTTTTCTCAAACACACTCCTATCAAACAGCATTTGTCTTAAGATGTGGAGACTCATTCAAACCAAATACAAATGTTTGTCAGCTGCTATAGTGTTATACAGCATCAATCTCTGAGTAAATTCAAAGAGTTATTTACACACCACACAAGGGCAGTGCTGATGCTTGCAAAACAAAACAAAAAAGCACGTATTAATGGACTTATTCTAATTGTGCGATTAATGGGTTTATGCCTCAGAGTCTGTGCTGCTTGTTTTGGGCCAAACACTTAATCTTCAGGACAACTCAAATCCTGTAAGAAGCACAGAGTGGGTTAAGAGAAAATGATGGAAGAGCAACAGCACCACCCTCTGTTAGACAAGTGCAATGCGGCTCCCCACTTTATCTCAGACAGTAATAAAATCCAGAGTTTACCCCGGGGAACGCTAGGTGGAAGATAACTGGATTAGAAACCAGTCTCAAACACATTCATGCCAGAGATTTGTGCCTGATGTACCTTATTCACATACCCGGACATTAATATATTGCAATTCTAAGAATGTGCTTCAGTTGTTATTTAACTGCTCTTACCTAGACCATCCGTTTTTTTATAGTTATATATTTTAGGTTATTTTTAGGAGATAAAAGTTTCACAGTAGTCTCAGCACTTCTGATGTGTGAATTTGTAGCTCACTGTGATTTGGTGGTTTGTCGTGGTGTAGAGAGGTGTTGAATAAGGGTGAAGGGTGGTGTGAGATGTGAAGTGTTGTGGTGAGGTATCTAGAGGTTTGGTATGGCTGTTGAGGTGTATTTTGACATGCTGCGGTAAACAAGGTATGCAAATTTGTGCCATGGTGTTGAGGTGTGCGTAACAATTTATAGAGGTGTGTTTGTGGTGTAATGAGGTGTTCTGAAGTGCCT
>JBCEWE010000235.1:0-12500 GCA_039877035.1 Silurus lanzhouensis
TCAGGAAGACTATTCCAGAGTTAGGAGCTAAATGTAAAAAAGCTCTACCACCTTTAGTGGACTTTGCTATTCTAGGAACTACTAGAAGCCCAGAGTTTTGAGATCTCAGGGAGCGTGGCGGATTGTAGCGAGTTAAAAGACTGGATAGATATATGGAGCCAAACCATTAGTGCTTTATAAGTGAGAAGTAATAGTTTGTAGTCTATTCGAAACTTAACAGGAAGCCAATGTAGGGACGATAAGATCGGGGTTATGTGATCATATTTTCTTGCCCTTGTAAAACTCTGGCTGCTGCATTCTGGACTAACTGAAGCTTGTTTATTAATGATGCAGGACATCCACCTAGTAACGCATTACAGTAGTCTATTCTGGAGGTCATGAACGCATGGACGAGCTTTTCTGCATCGGATATGGACAACATATTTCTTAGCTTAGAAATATTTCTAAGGTGAAAGAAGCTGTTTTAGTAACTTGATTGATATGATTTTTGAAAGACAAGTCGCTGTCTAAAATAACACCCAGGTCTTTTACTGTGAATTAGTGGTTACAGAACATCCGTTAAATGCAGGTTGAGATGCTGGAGCTTCTGTATACTAGTTTTTGGTCCGATGAGCAAAATCTCAGTCTTATCGGAATTTAAAAGTAGAAAGTTATGGTCATCCAATCTCTTATTTCCTTAACACACTCAGTTATCCGACTTAATTGAGCTATATCGCCTGGTTTAGATGAAATATATAGCTGAGTATCATCAGCATAACAATGGAAGCTAATTCCATGCCTTCTAATAATATTTCCTAACGGAAGCATGTATATTGTGAACAGCAGGGGTCCTAGAACTGAACCTTGCGGCACGCCCATAATTTACTTGCATTAGCCTGGATAGCTCTCCATTTAAATCTACGAAATGGTAACGATCGGACAGGTAGGATTTAAACCAGCTTAATGCCTGTCCCTGAATGCCGATGTAATTTTGTAATCGATCTAGGAGGAGATCATGGTCTATAGTGTCGAATGCAGCACTAAGATCAAGTAAAACCAACAGCGAAATGAAGCCTTGGTCTGAAGCTAAAAACAGGTCATTAGTTATTTTAACTAGAGCAGTTTCTGTGCTATGATGGGGCCTAAAACCTGACTGAAATTCTTCAAAGATATTGTTCTCTTGCAGATAGGAACATAACTGGGCAGCGACAATCTTTTCTAAAATCTTAGACATAAATGGGAGATTTGAAATGGGTCTGTAATTTGATAACGTGTTTGGATCCAGATTAGGTTTTTAATGAGGGGCTTAATAACTGCTAACTTGAGGGATTTAGGGACGTGACCTAAAGATAGTGAGGAGTTAATAATATTTAGAAGAGGTTCACCAGTTGTATATAACACTTCCTTCAGTAAATTAGTAGGAATTGGATCTAACTGACATGTTGTCGATTTAGCTTTGGCAATAACATTATACAGCTCTTCCTGTCCTATACATGTAAAACAGTGGAGTTGTGGAGTTGAAGGTAACACTGTCTCAGGAGATGGTGTCAGAGGTTGAACTGCCACAATTGTTTTTCTAATGTTATCTATTTTTTCAGTGAAGAAAATCATCAAGTCCTCACTACTAAACTGTGATGGAACACAATTTTCAGAGCCCTGATTTGTAGTTAGTTTAGCTACTGTACTGAAAAGGAACCTGGGATTGTTTTTGTTGTTTTCTATAAGTTTGCTCAGGTGTTCAGCTCTAGCAGCTTTTAGCGCCTGTCTGTAGCTGAGCATACTGTCTTTATACGCGATTCTAAATACCTCCAATTTAGTTTTCCTCCATTTTCTCTCCAGATTACGTGCTGTTCTCTTGAGGGCATGCGTATGACTATTATACCAAGGTGCAGGTGCTTGTTCTCTAACCTTTTTTAACCGGATGGGGGCAACGGTGTCTATTGTGCTAGTGAGGATAAGGTCTATGTTGTTAGTTATCTCATCAAGATTATTGGTAGTTATGGGTTTAGTGAGAAATTGAGATAAATCAGGCAGGTTATTTATGAATCTGTCCTTAGTGGTTGGAACAATAGTCCTACCAAGTCGATAACGTGGTGCAACACGGCTAATCTGCTCTACCGGTAGTGTGTACAGTATGAGGTAATGGTCTGTGATGTCATCACTCTGAGGTAAAATATCTATATTAGTGACGTCTGCTCCGTGGGATATTATTAAGTCTAATGTGTGGTTAAAGCGATGAGTTGGTCCGGTGACGTTTTGTTTAACCCCAAAAGAGTTTAATAAATCAACAAATGATAATCCTAGAGCATTGTTTACATCATCTACATGAATATTAAAATCTTCTACAAGCAGCACTTTATCAAAATCGATCAAGAGATCTGATAGAAAACAAGTAAACTCTTGAAGAAAATCAGCGTAGGGTCCTGGGGGTCTGTACACGGTGACCAGAGCGAGTTTTCTATGTCTGTCTGAAAATACAACTTTAAGAACGAGCACTTCAAATGATTTAAAACTGAATCCTAACATCTGACTAACATTAAGAGAGGCAGTATAAATGGTTCCTACACCCCCCCCACGACCAGTCTGACGCGGCTCATGCTTATAAGCATATCCTGACGGTGTCGACTCGTTTAGACCCATATAATCACCTGGTTTAATCCAGGTCTCAGTGAGACAGAGTGCATCGAGATTATTCTCTGTGATCATCTCATTTATAATCAGCGCTTTGGGTGCAAGTGATCTAATGTTTAAAAGACCAAACTTTAAAACTTTTTGGTGTTTGTTTATCTGGCATTTTTCAGTTTTAACTTCAATGAGATTATTTCTGGATCTTGTGTATTTAATTCTTGGTTTTGCTACACGAGGAATAGATACGGTTTCTATAAACTGGGCTGTGTGTGAACTTGTAACTATTTGGTCTGTTGTATGCGTGTTCTCATTGTCGTAAATTTCCTGATGTCTTACCAGTCAGATGGTGTGAAGTATCCTAGAGATGTTATCTGATAGCACTGCTGCTCCAACTCTGCTGGGGTGCAGGCCATCAGGGCGGAAGAACCTAGGACGCTCCCAGAAACAGTTCCAGTTATTAACAAAGAGAAGTTTATGTTCTCGACACCATGACTGTAACCATTCATTTAGAGCTAAAAGTCTACTAAACTTCTCAGCCCCTCGCTGGTAAGTGGGAAGGGGTCCTGACACTATGATCCTCGTTGTGGGTGATGTGCTGCGTACCGTCTCCACCAGGATCCTGAAATCCCTCTTTAAGATCTCCGTTTGCCTCAGCCTGGTGTCGTTTGTTCCGGCATGAAGAACAACCGCTCCGAAGTTCTCCTTCAGGATCGCGGGTACCTGCGCAGCGACATCAAGAACACGAGCACCAGGAAAACAGCGAGTGTGCACCTTACCTTTAGCTCCGGTAGCGCGGACATGCCGGACGATGGAATCTCCGAGAATCACAGTGTCGCGTTTCGTCTCGCGGAGAGGGGCGAAGTGGTTCTCGGTCGAGATCTCGAAGGCCTGTAGTGGTGGCGGGTAGACGTCCTCGACCGGGGCTTTGCTTGTCTCTTCCGCCGCTGCCGCATCCAGGGTCCATGTTGCACCTTTGCCGGAGATGTAGGTGCGCTGGGTCTGGGCAGAGAAACACGCGGAGTTGAGGTGATGGGAGCGTTGGGTTCAGCCCGGGAATTTACCTGGGACGAGTGCGCGTCCGCCCGGGATGTTTCCAGCGCCGCTTTCCGCTCTCGCAGCCGGGCATGCTTTTCATGCAGCTCGCGAATCTGTTTCTCCAAAACCTCCATCTCCAACGCCAACGTTTGCAAATCGAACGAGTCCTCACCTGTGCTCAAAGTCAGACACACAGCCGGCATAGTGCTCATAATCACGAACAGAGTTCAGATACACAAATAAGATAAAGTGAGAGAAAATATAGTGGTAGTCGAGTTTAACTGACTACAGGCACAAGTCAGGAAGACAAACAATTTAGGATTATTAAAAGAGAAAAACACAAACAAACGAATATAAACACGAATACAAACACGGAACTCGCGGCAAACAAGTCAAACACAGGAAGCTACGTCACCGGAAGCTCAGAGAAACACCTAAAGAGCCTGTCCTCCTTTCTATGTAGTGTGTATAGTGTGTATGGTGTGTATGGAGTGTGTAGCGTGTAGTGTGTAGTGTGTACGGTGTGTATGGAGTGTATGTAGTGTGTATGGTGTATGTGGTGTGTATGGAGTGTATGTAGTGTGTATTGTGTATGTGGTGTGTATGGAGTGTATGGTGTGTGTGTGTTGTGTATGGTGTATGTGGTGTGTATGGAGTGTATGGTGTGTGTAGTGTGTATGGTGTATGTGGTGTGTATGGAGTGTATGGTGTGTGTAGTGTGTATGGTGTATGTGGTGTGTATGGAGTGTATGGTGTGTGTAGTGTGTATGGTGTATGTGGTGTGTATGGAGTGTATGGTGTGTGTAGTTTGTATGGTGTATGTGGTGTGTATGGAGTGTATGGTGTGTGTAGTGTGTATGGTGTATGTGGTGTGTATGGAGTGTATGGTGTGTGTAGTGTGTTTGGTGTATGTGGTGTGTATGGAGTGTATTGTGTGTGTAGTGTGTATGGTGTATATGGTGTGTATGGAGTGTATGGTGTGTGTAGTGTGTATGGTGTATGTGGTGTGTATGGAGTGTATGGTGTGTGTAGTGTGTATGGTGTATGTGGTGTGTATGGAGTGTATGGTGTGTGTAGTGTGTATGGTGTATGGAGTGTATGGTGTGTGTAGTGTGTATGGTTTATGTGGTGTGTATGGAGTGTATGTAGTGTGTATTGTGTATGTGGTGTGTATGGAGTGTATGGTGTGTGTAGTGTGTATGGTGTATGTGGTGTGTATTGAGTGTATGGTGTGTGTAGTGTGTACGGTGTGTATGGAGTGTATGGTGTGTGTAGTGTGTATGGTGTATGTGGTGTGTATGGAGTGTATGTAGTGTGTATGGTGTATGTGGTGTGTATGGAGTGTATGGTGTGTGTAGTGTGTACGGTGTGTATGGAGTGTATGTAGTGTGTATGGTGTATGTGGTGTGTATGGAGTGTATGGTGTGTGTAGTGTGTACGGTGTGTATGGAGTGTATGTAGTGTGTATGGTGTATGTGGTGTGTATGGAGTGTATGGTGTGTGTAGTGTGTAGTGTGTACGGTGTGTATGGAGTGTATGTAGTGTGTATGGTGTATGTGGTGTGTATGGAGTCTATGATGTGTGTAGTGTGTATGGTGTATGTGGTGTGTATGGAGTGTATGTAGTGTGTATGGTGTATGTGGTGTGTATGGAGTGTATGTAGTGTGTATGGTGTATGTGGTGTGTATGGAGTGTATGGTGTGTGTAGTGTGTAGTGTGTACGGTGTGTATGGAGTGTATGTAGTGTGTATGGTGTATGTGGTGTGTATGGAGTGTATGGTGTGTGTAGTGTGTAGTGTGTACGGTGTGTATGGAGTGTATGTAGTGTGTATGGTGTATGTGGTGTGTATGGAGTCTATGATGTGTGTAGTGTGTATGGTGTATGTGGTGTGTATGGAGTGTATGTAGTGTGTATGGTGTGTATGGAGTGTATGTAGTGTGTATGGTGTATGTGGTGTGTATGGAGTGTATGTAGTGTGTATGGTGTATGTGGTGTGTATGGAGTGTATGGTGTGTGTAGTGTGTAGTGTGTACGGTGTGTATGGAGTGTATGTAGTGTGTATGGTGTATGTGGTGTGTATGGAGTGTATGTAGTGTGTATGGTGTATGTGGTGTGTATGGAGTGTATGGTGTGTGTAGTGTGTATGGTGTATGTAGTGTGTATGGTGTGTATGGTGTGTATGATGTGTATAGTGTGTGTAGTGTGTAGTGTGTACTTAGTGTGTATGGTGTGTATGTGGTGTAGAAATACCCAGCGTGTGAATGGAGGTATTGCCCCGGTGCAGGTACTTCTACCCTGTTGTGTATTTGATCTCAGAGCAGATCAGTGTGCAGGCTGCAGATTTACGACTGCGAGGTCTCGCGCTCATGAAAACACACCATGTGTCTGCTTTCGAGTGTGTCAGGAGAGAGGTCAGTGCCATGTGTATTGTTAATGTGCGAATAAATCGCTGGGAGAATAAGGTGGGAGAACGGTGGGCTGTAACTCTACCAACACCTTCTCCCATCTACAACCTGATTCTCCTCCTGGAGAAATGAATGCAGAAAATACACCTAGTGTTTAGATTAAACATGCAACTCCCGTTTGTTTGTTTCTATTTTAACGTGTGTAACATTAGCACTGTAATACACAATGTTAACGGCAAGTCTAAGACCAGGATCAGTCCAGCTGGAGGGCAAGAACATCCAATCCATCTCAGGCTCAGGTCAACTCATTGGATTGATTCCTGCTTTACCTCACAATTAGCTTTCATTATTTCATTTTCATTATTCGCTCTTGACATGAAAAAAACAGCATGAACATTTTTCTAAAAAAAAAAAAAGATCTTATGGTTGAGATCGGAACTGAGGTAAGCTTAAGAATCCCAGTATATCTGATATACCTCGAGATCAGACTTCAGTACTGCAGCTGCTGTTAGATTTTGTTGAAGATTGTGTAGATTTGGGAAACAAATTCTGAAAAGAGCATGAAGAAATTAAATAGAAGATGATGTTTTGTTTCAGGTTCTCTTCAGGTTCCTACAGTATATAATTCAGCCTAAATAATAACTCCTGAATGTTCTGAGCCTGTTTTCCTGCTAGGACAGGAAGTTGTGTTTCTCAATGCTCCTAATGAGAGAAGCACTTATTAAAATTAACCTGCTCATTGCTTCCCATCAATCCCGACCCATAAAGCCTGGAATGTGTGTGTGTGTGTGTCTCCTCTAGCGACGAGCTGTCCTGACAAACTGCGTGACACACACACTTCCTCCTGTCCCCCGCAGAGTCTCGTCCTGGTCTTAATTTTTACGCCTTTAATTTCATGGACGCAGGACGGAGGTCACTTTAATGGGAACAGACATAAAAGTGCGGCTTGGACTCGCCTCTAAATCTACTTTATCTTCGTTTTTTCCTTCTGTTTATTTAACACACCTTTTTATTGTTCATTATTACAAACAGGTTTTTTCACTCGTCTGGGGGACTTTTTGGGAAGTAAAGGGTTTGAATGCACTGCTATAAATACATTCAAATTCTGAAACCAGACGCAAAGAAAAAACAAAAACTAAAAAAAACCTTGTAGCTTTTTTGTATTTTTTATTACGTTTGTTTTTGTTGTTGTTGTTGTTGTTGTTGTTGTACTGTTTTTTCTACTCAACATGTAAATATACTACAAAGAAACAAAAATACTCCAAAAGTATTGGGACACCCGGCATTTCCAGACGTATGTGGTTCTTTCCAAACTGTTACACAAACGTTGACAGACAGTTGTGTTGGACGTCTTTGGATTCAGGAGCATGAAATTCTTCCTTCACCCAAAATCTGTTCCAGCATGACAACGCTCCTGTGCACAAACCCAGCTCCATGAAGATCTGGAAACATCTTTTGGAAGAGTGTTTCATGCTGACTGCACCCCAGGAACCTCCTCACCTCACATCAGAACAGCCAATGAGATGTTCAAAAAGTGCTGTATTTTCATAAAAAGTTCTGATGGAGCTGAAACTGCAGTCTGTACGGTTTCTGCACTGCACTCTGATGGGGTGTAATTATGCAAAATATTAGTCGTCGATATTCCAGACAATATTCCAGACCTGTTTCTTTCTGATTTCTCGTGTGTTTGATGTGTATTTGTGACATTTGTGTTGTATTTTGTTTTAATGTTTATATTTTGGTGAGTGTTAGATTTCCCTCAGTCACGATTCTGCACGTGATTGTTATCTTCAGGCTGTAGTTGTGTGTGTTTGTGTGTGTTCACTTTGTGTGGTGCTGGTTGCAGGGTTTGCAGTGGTGTAGTGGAACAATTACCAAGCTTCCAAAACCAGCTGGTGTGTGTTTGGTTATTTCTCCAATTTTTTCAATGACTTTTGGTTTATTATTATTATTATTATTATTATTATTGCTATAAAGGGATATAAAAAGTAATACAGCTAGAATCATATTACAAACAAATTCAGCATTGTGGTGAAACACACACACACACACACACACACACACACACACACACACGCTGCATGTGATGGACCACTTACTGAGTCGTAAGTATGGAATTTTAAACTCATAAATGTGAAATTACCAGGCTGTAAATAGGAGTTTATGAGGAGCTCATGAGCAGTGATGGAGTCGGGATGTTTTTTAGGGGTGGCCACACAGGGGCCAGCAGTTACTCTGGGGGTGGCCTGGAAGATATCATTAAGCAAACAAGCATCCAACTTTATAATACTTGTATATACTACTATACTTTTAATACTGAAAGTACTGTAGGTGCCCATAATATGTTCTCTGATTTTATAACTCCTTGAAAAGATGTGTGTTTGTGCTAAAACACACAGGGTCCCACTTTTTACGAACGCTGGAAAACTATGCTTTGGAAACAATGATCAGTGATTAGCTGATGTAGACGCGATTGAGCTTCTCTTATTCAATATTTGAGAAATGATTTTCGTCTTTGAAAAATGCAATTACGAGTGGAAGAATAGACTTAATTTGCCACATGTACATTACAGCACAGTGAAATTCGTTCTTCTCATATCCCATCTTGCTCAGAAGCCGGGGTCAGAGCGCAGGGTCGGCCATGATACGGCGCCCCTGGAGCACAGAGGGTTAAGGGCCTTGCTCAAGGGCCCAAGAGTGGCAGCTTGGCAATATTGGGGCTTAAACCCCCGACCTTCCGATCAGTAACCCAGCACCTTAACCACTGAGCTCCCACCCCCGTCCACTGAGCTTCCACTTCACCCCACTGAGCTCCCACTCCCCTCCACTGAGCTCCCACCCCCGTCCACTGAGCTTCCACTTCACCCCACTGAGCTCCCACCCCCGTCCACTGAGCTCCCACTTCACCCCACTGAGCTCCCACTCCCGTCCACTGAGCTCCCACTCCCCTCCACTGAGCTCCCACTCCCGTCCACTGAGCTCCCACTCCACCCCACTGAGCTCCCACTCCCGTCCACTGAGCTCCCACTCCCCTCCACTGAGCTCCCACTCCCATCCACTGAGCTCCCACTCCACCCCACTGAGCTCCCACTCCCATCCACTGAGCTCCCACTCCACCCCACTGAGCTCCCACTCCCGTCCACTGAGCTCCCACTCCGATCCACTGAGCTCCCACTTCCCTCCACTGAGCTCCCAGCCCCCTCTACTGAGCTCCCACTTCCCTCCACTGAGCTCCCACTCCCCTCCACTGAGCTCCCACTTCCCTCCACTGAGCTCCCACTCCCCTCCACTGAGCTCTGACTCCGATCCACTGAGCTCCCACTCCCCTCCAGTGAGCTCCCACTTCCCTCCACTGAGCTCCCACTTCCCTCCACTGAGCTCCCACTCCGATCCACTGAGCTCCCACTCCCCTCCACTGAGCTCCCACTTCCCTCCACTGAGCTCCCACTCCGATCCACTGAGTTCCCACTCCGATCCACTGAGTTCCCACTCCCCTCCACTGAGTTCCCACTCCCCTCCACTGAGCTCCCACTCCCCTCCACTGAGCTCCCACTTCCCTCCACTGAGCTCCCACTTCCCTCCACTGAGTTCCCACTCCCCTCCACTGAGCTCCCACTCCCCTCCACTGAGTTCCCACTCCCCTCCACTGAGTTCCCACTTCCCTCCACTGAGCTCCCACTCCCCTCCACTGAGCTCCCACTTCCCTCCACTGAGTTCCCACTCCCCTCCACTGAGCTCCCACTCCCCTCCACTGAGCTCCCACTCCCCTCCACTGAGCTCCCACTCCGATCCACTGAGCTCCCACTCCCCTCCACTGAGCTCCCACTCCGATCCACTGAGCTCCAACTCCCCTCGACTGAGCTCAAGGTATGTCATGATACAGCAGCCCTAGAGCAGTGAGGGTTAAGGGCCTTGCTCAAGGGCCCAACAGTGAGCTTCTGATCAGCACTACAGAGTTTTAATCTTTGATCTACCATATGACCAGCTGTAAAGGAGGGTGAATGAATGGACTCTGACACAAATAGTAGTAAGAGAGATGATGCAGAGGCCCTCGTCTCGCCTTGTCTCACCTCGTCTCGTCTCGTCTCGTCTTATCTCACTACATTAAACCAGCAGCACACTGAATCTGACAGTCCAGGATCTGAGACATGACACCTCTCTCGCCTCTTTACGCCACAATCTCTACTCTTCTCGCCTTTCTGGAGATGTTAGATGTTAGACATTAGACGGAGAGATGGAAAGGTTACGGTTGAGGAAGATGAGCTCTGACCCGAGGACGTCGAGTTGACGATTCCAACGACACGTCTTTCACCACCTCGTTAGAGATGTGGCTCTGTTTCAACCTTAGTTTTTAGCTCTAAACACAACAGACCAATTTCATTATTTTATAACACAATCAGCATTTACTGTACAGTCAAAAGTTTGTGGACACCTGACCATGAGATTAGTATGTGAATCTTGTATATGAACATCCAATTCCACAATCAGTCCCTGCTTTTCTATCAAGGGAGGGAGAGGGAGAAAGAAAGAAAAAAAAGAGTGTGTGTGTGAGAGAGAGAGAGAGAGAGAGAGAGAGAGAGAGAGAGAGAGAGAGAGAGAGAGAGAGAGAAAGGGAGAGGGAGAGGGAGGGAGAGAAAGAAAGAAATAAAGAGAGAGAGAGAGAGAGAGAAATAAAGAGAGAGAGAGAGAGAGAGAGAGAGAGAGAGAGAGAGAGAAATAAAGAGAGAGAGAGAGAGAGAGAGAGAGAGAGAGAGAGAGAGAGAGAATCTCAATGTGAAGTGGATAATTAACAGGGACAGACGAGTGTCAGGGGGTCGCTCACTCGCTCACTCATTTGTCCTGACCAGAGACTAGAACAGATTTTTTATTCCTTCTTCAGGCTGACAGCCAATCAACCTCCAGCAGTGCAGGGATCTCTCTTTATCTCTCTCTCTCTTCCTCTCTTTCGCTCTCTCGCTCTCCTTCTATCTTGTTCTCTTTCCCTCTCCTTCTCTCTCTCTCTCTCTCTCTCTCTCTCTCTCTCTCTCTCTCTCTCTCTCTCCTTTCTTTCTCTCTCTCTCTCTCTGTGGGGAATGTGGGTCACTCTCTTTTAAATGTTGCCAAAATTTTATTTTTCACCCTTTTTGGAGTGTAGGAGAAGTGGATATCGGCTCTAATTCTGCCTGCATGGTTTGTTGGTGGTGTTTCTGTGCATCTTTAGGATCATTCTGCTGAACTCCACATGCAGGACCTCAAATAGATGTTTGTGCATGTGTAAAACTGTTGTGTAATTGAACCCCACACTTTAGTGCCATACAGGGCACTCGCTTCCCTCACTGACTGCAATATTTTGAGGCAGAAAGTTTGTGGTTTTATGGTGTAGGAGCTCTGCATGATTTTTCTCTCAGTTCATTCACTGCCAGGTCAAAGTTTCCAGATGAACTCATGTTGAGCACAGGGTAGGTGTAGTTTTTGATGTGTTCTATCTCGTGGGTTCCCTGAGAGCTGGATGTGTTTTGGAAGATGATGATTTTGGTCTTGTTGACTATCAGGGTCCAGGTCTAACAGCACTGCTGTAGCAGGTCCAAGTTCTGCTGTAGACCCTGAGGAGTGGGGGACAGCAGGAGCAGGTGACCTGCATACAGCAGGAGTTTAATCTCTGAGTGGTGTAGAGTGAGACCAGGTGCTGCAGACCCTCTAACATGGAGGCCAATGTGGGGTGTAAATATGATCATCTGAATTACAATTTCTTTCTCTCTCTCTCTCTCTCTCTCTCTCTCTCTCTCTCTCTCTCTTTCTTTCTTTCTTTCTTTCCCTCTCTCTCTCTTTATTTTTTTTCTTTTTTTTTCTCTCTCTCTTGACTCTTGACTTGACTCTATGTTTTTAATGTAGTTCTGTGTTCTGTTATATAGCTCTGTTTTCTAATGTAGCTCTATGTTGTGTGATGCAGCTCTATGTTGTGTAATGCAGCTCTGTGTTATGTGATGCAGCTCTGTGTTATGTGATGCAGCTTTATGTTGTGTGATGCAGCTCTATGTTGTGTAATGCAGCTCTATGTTGTGTGATGCAGCTCTGTGTTGTGTGATGCAGCTCTATGTTGTTTGATGTAGCTCTGTGTTGTGTGATGCAGCTCTATGTTGTGTGATGCAGCTCTGTGTTGTGTGATGCAGCTCTATGTTGTTTGATGTAGCTCTGTGTTGTGTAATGCAGCTCTATGTTGTTTGATGTAGCTCTGTGTTGTGTGATGCAGCTCTATGTTGTGTGATGCAGCTCTGTGTTGTGTGATGCAGCTCTATGTTGTTTGATGTAGCTCTGTGTTGTGTAATGCAGCTCTATGTTGTGTGATGCAGCTCTGTGTTGTGTGATGCAGCTCTATGTTGTTTGATGTAGCTCTGTGTTGTGTGATGCAGCTCTATGTTGTGTGATGCAGCTCTATGTTGTGTAATGCAGCTCTGTGTTGTGTGATGCAGCTC
>JBCEWE010000235.1:17500-27500 GCA_039877035.1 Silurus lanzhouensis
TTAATTGCTCTTAATTAAAACACCCTTAAATGCATGCAGTTTGGTCACCTGTGTGTGTGTGTGTGTGTGTGTGTGAGAGAGAGAGAGAGAGAGAGAGAGAGATGTTTAAGGTTAAATTCAAGTTAATTTCTAAGAGGCTTTGAGGCGCTGCTGTCGGACATCAGTCAGAAAAAGGCAGCACAAGGTGAAGCCCCGCCCCTTGGATAGTGTGTGTGTGTGTGTGTGTGTGTGTGTGTGTGTGTGTGTGTGGTGGGGGGGGGGGGTGTATATATAAATCCTAGTGCACCCCCAGATCAGATCAGACACAAACCCGGAGGAGCTTCAGAACACTTTAGTCTTAAACGCGCGCGCGCTGAGTGGCTTTACATTTTTGTATTTTTATTTGTTTGCATCGTTTCTTTTTTTTTTCTTTTTTTTTTTTTGTTTGTTTTTGTTTATTTGTGCGTGCGCGTGTGTGTGTGTGCTTTATTCGAGTATGCAGTTGGAGAGTCTGCTCCCCAGCTTACCCAAGACTTTCTACACGCTCTCCTCCTCTTCATCCTCCTTATCTTCATCCTCCGACAGCACGAGCCCAGGATCCGCGCACACGCACGCAAACAGCGCGCACAGCTTTCCTGAGGCGGAACGGACCGATCCCGAGCCTGACCCGGTAAAGAAGTACCGATCAACCATGATGATTAGCGGAACCGGGACCAGCAGCAGCACCGCAGGTGGAGGAGAGCGCGAGGCAGAGGAGTTCTCCACCGGAAGTAAAAGCAGGAAGAGTTCTCCGGTGATTGGGGGAGGAGGAGCACCAGCACCACCACCACCACCCGCAGCAGGAGATGAGGATGAGGAGCTCGTGACCCGGCGCTACGGGATCGAGGAGCTCGGTACCGAGCGCTACTTCATCTCGCCGAGCTCGGAAGCGAGCGCGTGCTCGTTGTTCCCGTACGGAGCGCAGGGCAGCTCGGTGTACGGTGGCGCGGGCGCGCGTTACTCCTCTCCGTACCCGTCCGCCGCCTCGGTGCTCGCACCCCCGCCCCCTCCTCCTCCTCCCCCGCCGCCTCCGCCGGGCGCCGTCTGTAGCTCGCGCGCCCAGCTCGCGCCTCCGTCCGCCGCCGCCGCCTATCAGTTCGGCCAGGGGCCCACATGCCTCTACCCCTCATACCACCCCGGGCTCGCGGTGGGCAGGGCGCAGGTGTACCTGTGTAACCGCGCGCTCTGGCTCAAGTTTCACCGCCATCAGACCGAGATGATCATCACCAAGCAGGGCAGGTAGGGGCCTCACACACTCACACACACACACGCACACACCTGTTCATCTGCGTTCAGATCAGGTGGATGGTTCCTTGCGCGTGAGCAGGCAATCAGACGTTACAATAAACGTGATGTAGAATCCACTCACTTCCAAACTGTATTATTATTATTATTATTAATATTATTAATATTATTATTATTATTTTTATTATTATTATTAATATTGTTTTGAAAACGGGTCCGATCTCAGTTTCACTTAATTCAGAGTGCGCGTGAGCCGACAATTAACCACTGATCGCGCGTCATTCAGTAAAACCGTGGAATATTTTTCTTTATTAAACTGTGCGGAAAAAGTCAATAAAATATTTAGATTTTGTAATAAAATAAATAAATCTTTTTTTTTTTTTTTTTAAACGAAACAGAAAATTCCACCTCTCTCTCACACACACACACACACACACACACACACAGTTAAAAACAAGCAATTATGAGAGAGGTTGCCGCAAACGCGCATGCGCAGACGTTAAACGGCGATTAGAGGAAAGTGTTCCAATTAAACAAACCTGCAGGAATTATTATTATTATTATTATTATTATTATTATTGTGTGTGTGTGTGTGTGTGTGTGTGTGTGTGTGTGTGTGTGTGTGTGTGTGTGTGTTACGGTGAGAGTGCAGTAAAAGCTGCGCACTGCGTTAAACAGGAATAATGAAGTTTCCTTTTATTTCCAGGTCTTTAGTATTTTTAATTTCGCTCACGAGCTTCTTCTTTATTTCGCTGTAATGATACCGGGAGATTTGGGAGCGCGCGAGCGTGTCCGCGGGTGTGTGTATTGATCTGCACGAGAGATGAAAACTGATCACTAATGGATCGAGTTCCGTTTTTTTTTTTTTTTTTTTTTTTTCTCTCTCGTGCGTTCGAGTTTCTGCATCATATTTAGTTCGTTTTACTACATTAATATTTTCCAACTGAAGTGCAGCTGAATATTAGAATTAGAATTAATAAATTCAGATGAATTAGTCTAAAATATAAGTAGTTCAATAAAAGGAAACTGATAAAAAAAACATTGTGACGTGTTTTTATTTTCTCCCTTTTTATCCAATAATAATAATAATAATAATAATAATAATAAAAAGAAGAAGAAGAAGAAGAAGAACGAATGATTCTAATTTAGATTATTTCGAATATGTGATCCGAAACATTTTAATCATTTTTAAATATTTTATTTCCCATCATAAGGAATTGAATTTTTTTTTTGCTAAATAAATAATTTATTGATTTGCATTATGTTCGAGATTTACACAAATTTAAATAAAAATAATTATAATATTAATTCTAACAAATGTGAATGAAATTAATAAGTATTTATATAATTATCATTTACACATTGAACTCCATCGAGCAGAAGTTGTATAATAGCGCGCGTGTTTGTTCGCATGCGCACTGTTTAAAAATCTTTTTTTTCAGCGTCGATTTGCGTTTATTATAAATGTTTATTCAGTCTGCTACACTGACTCAGGACCACAGCTTCTTCTGATCTCCATCACTGCACCTCAACATCGTTTATCTGTAATAAATGGACATTCGGTGGAACCCAGATGAGGATGAGGTTCACTCTTGAGTCTGGTTCCTCTCAAGGTTTCTTCCTTCTGCATCTCAGGGAGTTTTTCCTTCACCACAGTCTCCACCGACTTGTTCATCAGGGACAAACTTACACTTATAAACAACATCTTCATTTTTATCTCCACATCATCTGTGTAAAGCTGCTCTGAGACCATGTTCATTATTAAAAACTCAACACAAATAAACATGAATTAAATGTAAAACATTTAGTAGATGATTTGTTTATTGTAGAAGGTGTGTATTTCGTGCACGAGGAACCGTGTTTGACTCCGTGTGTGTGTTTGTCGCTGTAGTTTCCACCGAAACACCGGTTTTGCACTTGTGTTTTTTTTTTTGCGTGCGTGCGTGCGTGGGTGTGCGCGTGCCGTGTCTTGTGCTGTGGTTGAAAGCTCTTCTGCATGCATGTGAAGCAGGTCTGGTGTTTGTGTCTCGCGCAGGCGCATGTTCCCGTTCCTGAGCTTCAACATCGCGGGACTGAACGTGAGCGCGCACTACAACGTGTTCGTGGAGGTCGTGCTCGCGGACCCGAACCACTGGCGCTTTCAGGGCGGGAAATGGGTCACGTGCGGAAAAGCGGACAACAACATGCAAGGTGAGGATGATGATGATGATGAGGAGCACTGGAGCCGAGCGCGTGCGCCACACTGTACAATCCCGTGATTAGGAGGAGGATTTCTGCAGACGGGTTTAAAGCAATCGTGAAAGAAAAAAAAACATAATAAATGATATAAATATAAAATTATAATAAAAACCTGAAATCTCATGTTTTATTCTTTCACGATTGTTATAATAAAAATAAACTAGAATAACGACAGGGTTTGAGTTTGAATATCAGCGCGCGACGCTCATGGATTCGTTCTGATGTTCAGTAATAAAGAGGAGATGATTTTTTTATTAATAACACACACCTTCACCAGAAACGATGAGTAGCGCGTCTGATGGGGTTTTTCTCCGCCATCTCAAAGGGTTTTCTCCCAGTCCGTGTGAAAACATTAGAAAAGCCGCAGAGACGCGTGATGTTACAGAGCAAAGACCTGGAGATACAGAGGGGGGAGAAAACCCCTGCAACACTTCACCAACATCTACATCATCGTGTCTTTGGAGAACTGTGACCTTAATTTGGCCTTTAAATCTAAACACCATTTATTTATTTATTTATTTATTTATTTATTTATATATTTATAATGTATGTGTCTGTATTTTATATTATATATGTATATATATACACACACACACACACACACACACACACACACACACGTGTGTGTGTGTATGTGTATATATATATATATATATATGTATATATGTGTATTTGTGTATGTATAAACACATATATATATATATATATATATAATATGTATGTGCACATTTGTATTTTGCTGTTTAACCTTTATTTTCTGAAGGGTGAAGATGAGGGGAGGGGGGGGGGTAAAATAAACAGAAATGTAGTTTCAGAATGATTGTCGCCTGAGGTGGTAGTGTACTGGTGATACTTAATGAACCATTTTTACCCTTAGATTTTTAAGATTAAAATGAAAATAAATTAGTAATAATAAATATAATCCAGGAATTTAAACAATTTGTGAGCTGTTATTTTATTATTGCAAAAGCTTTACTGAACATGAATTCAATACGAGACCAATTATTTGTATTTGTATTTTTATATTATGTAGATATAAAAAATGTTCTTTATAATATATATAATTTATAATATAATATGATATCTGATCAGAGAAACCCCTGTATCAGATCTTCACCATCCCAGGATGCACCTGAAGTCTATTACACCGCTCCATACTGCAATTAATGAGGACCAAAAAGGTTCTACCCTGTGTGTGTGTGTGTGTGTGTGTGTGTGTGTGTGTGTGTGTGAACTCTATATTAGATGTATCTTCAAGTCAGTATTATTTCTTAGGATTTTTCCACTATGAATCCAGACCCATAATGTTGCACATCTGTAAAAGGGGCGATTGTTTCAGCAGGGATTCACCCCCCCTATAACACTATAATCATTTATATAAGAGTCTAATTTGTGTTCTTTCAGGAAATAAGATGTACGTGCACCCAGAGTCCCCAAACACCGGCGCACACTGGATGAGGCAGGAGATTTCCTTCAGCAAACTCAAGCTGACCAACAACAAGGGAGCGAACAACAACAACACCCAGGTACACACACTATCATGTGCTGAGGGTTTGTGGGGACACGAGTGTTTTATTACGTGTCGGGAGAAACTCTGAATTCACAGTGTGTATCTGCGTCATTTCTTCTATTTACTGTCTTCAAACAAACTTTTTTAAATATACATTCACACACGGATACACACAATCTGGTTTGTGGGTTTTTTAAGCACAATTACATTTTAGTGTCCTTATATTTAATTAGAATTGTTCTTTTGGTGCATAATAACAAACTGGTCCCCTCAAGAACACCAATACCAGACCTGCAAACTTTGTCAGTAATTGCTACACACAGACACATTCTGGTATTGGTGGTGTTGTGGGAAACTGATTGTTCTTATGCATCAGAACATACATCAAGTCTGCTCCTACACAAAAACACACACAAACAGACGCATCCCTGCTATGAAAGTGTTTAGTCTCCCTGGAGACCACGGTGTCCTTGTAAGTGCCGCAGAAATGTGTTGGAACAAACCGTACGGTCCTCATGCCTCCTCTCTGACTGCGAGGGTCCTCATATACACACTAATACACAACTACACAAACACACTCACTGTGTTCTCATGAATGTGATTAAAACACACATCAGATTATACACATCTCAGTATTTGTGATGATCACGTGTTCTCAGGATCAAGAAACACACACACACACACACACACACACACACAGACTCGAGTTAATTTACAGATAAATGAGTAATTAATTACACTGTACACCGAAATGTTACATTTCTGGTGTCCCAAATGTTATACGTTTACTTCAGCATTGGAAAACAACAATAGACTGTTAAAACCAAGGTTGCAGTCCTAAATGGAGCAGATTCCACACACACACACACACACACACACACACACACACACACAATATATTGCTCTTAGAAGTTGTGTGTTTGCAGTTGTGTTGCATGTTGTCGTATGGTTGCCAGGTTGTGTTGTTGTTGACCCCCTCCCCCATGTTATTGCTGAGAAATTGCTTTCAGTAGCGCCTTCAATTTACCACACAGCGTCCGAGGTGCAAATCTTCACTTTCCTTCTGCTCACGAATCAACTTTATACACACACACACACACACACACACACACACACACACACACACACACACACACACACACATATGCACACGTGCACAAATGCTCACACACACAAATATGCAGGGACAGTGCTAATAATTTGTGCAAAGGCTGCAGGATAGTTTTGTGCGCGCGCACACACACACACACACACACACACACACACACACACACACAGAAGTGTGAAACCGCAATGCAACGTCCGAGAAAATGGTGATGAAGCAACATTTTACACACACACACACACACCCCAGCCCTTTTTCATATATCTGATATTAAGATCTGGTTTATCTTCAGGCAGACACTCATTCTAGACTTGAACCATTCCAGAGCTCTGCTTTCATCTGGAACATTCCAGCCATTAGTGTGAGAGGCAGGAGTTACAGTACAACATAATGCTGAAGCAGAAGCAGCAGGAACATTTAAGAAGTGTGTGTGTGTGTGTGTGTGTGTGTGTGTGTGTGTGTGTGTGTGTGTGTGTGTAAGAGAGAGAGAGATTTGGCTGAAGTAGAGACTTTATCACTTTCTTTTTTGTTTTCTGACTTTGCTCAGTGGTTTGACACCTCTGTGTCTGTTGCTTCTTTTTTGCAAAGGCAGAACAATTCTCTGCAGCACCAGTGTGTGTGTGTGTGTGTGTGTGTGTGTGTGTGTGTGAGAAAAAAAATTTACCAAGCTAGCTTCTAAACACTAACGTGAATACCGTGTGTGTGTGTGTGTGTGTGTGTGTGTAGATGATCGTCCTGCAGTCTCTCCATAAGTACCAGCCGAGGCTGCACATCGTGGAGGTGAGCGAGGACGGCGTGGAGGACATGAGTGGTGAATCCAAAACTCAAACCTTTACATTCCCTGAAAACCAGTTTATTGCAGTCACCGCTTACCAGAACACAGACGTAAGACACACACACACACACACACACACACAGATCTCACTTCCTTCTGCTTTCCTGACCCCGTGTGCAGTGCAGTAAAGTGATTATTTCTCTCTCGTCCAGATCACACAGTTAAAGATCGACCACAACCCTTTTGCTAAAGGTTTCCGAGATAACTACGACTCGTAAGTGTCTCTCTCTCACTCACTCACACACACACACACACACACACACACACAGTTCAGAAAGACAGGAGGGTTAGGGTATTTTGGATGGAGAGAGTGAGTGATGGATGAATACAGTAGAACGAGGAATAGGAGGTGGTTTAGAGGGAGGTATGACTGGATAGACAGACAGACAGATGGATGTCTCTTCAGACAGGTGGGTAAATGTAGAAACAATCCAGTGGGCGGTTGAGTAAGTAAAAAGACAGAAACATCAGTTGGGTGGGTAAGAGTGGAGGCAGGCAGGTGGGTGGGTGGGTGAGTGGGAAGGGTGGAGGAAGGCGGACAGATGGGTGGGTAAATGTGGAGGCAGGCGGACAGGAGGGTGGTTGGTTTAAGGGTGGAGGCAGGCGGGTGGGTGGGTACAGGTGGAGGCAGGCGGGGTAAGGGTGGAGGCAGACAGGTGGGTGGAAGCAGATGGGTGGGTGGAGAGAAACAGGTGGGTAAGCAGGAATACACACAGGTACACTCTAAATATAAAGTAAAACCTTCAGAGTTTTTCTGGATGAAACTTTAAAAGATCTCAGAAGAGTCTCAGTTTTAGAAGAAATTGAACCCTTTAAAAAGCCAAGACCCTTTTAAGGGGCATTAAATCCTTCAGCCATGAGTTTAACATCTAGTGTCTTAGTGCCCTCTTAGAAAAACACTATTGCAGATGTTTTTCACAGGAATCTTGTGTAATTCGGGCTTTAAGGCTTTACTTGTTTTATTTAAAATAAAGTTCTACAGTGGATTCTAGATGAAGATGTTACAGTTCCTCGGCAGGGCGACCTGAAGAACCTTTTGGGGTTTTGAGATTTATATAGAACAGATGTTTATCTGTGAATTTTTTTAAGAAAAATAAATTGTGTGTAGGATTGAGTACTTGTGTATCCATGCCTGATATCTCTCTCTCTCTCTCTCTCTCTCTCTCTCTCTCTCTCTCCATGGATCAGGATGTACACAGCTCCTGAGAGCGATCGCTTGACCCCGTCCCCCACCGACTCTCCTCGTTCACACCAGATCGTCCCGGGAGCTCGTTACGCCATGCAGCCTTTCTTCCAGGACCAGTTTGTGAATAATCTCCCTCAGAACCATCGTTTGTACGGTGGAGAGCGCGCTGTGCCGCAGACCAACGGCCTCCTGTCTCCTCAGAGCGATGACTCGTCCATCTCTGCCTCGTCCTCGTCCTCTGCTGCCCAGCGGTGGTTCGTCACCCCCGTCCAGCAGAACGAAGCCGATTATTCTGTGCTCCCGTATGGCATCAAGCCTCTTCCTCTTCAGAGCCCACACTCGTTTGGGTATTACCCAGAATCCTCTGCTTTTGCCTCAATCTCAGCGGGATGGAGTGGAGGCAGAAGTTCTTACCAGAGAAAAATGGCTGCCGGTCTGCCTTGGTCTCCTCGTCCGAGTCCACCTTCCTTCTCCTTCCCCGAAGATCCTCTCACCACCGCCACCACCATAACGACAAGCATTAAAGACAAGCTGCAGGACGAAGGGGCGGCGGTGACGGCAGGAGCCGGAGGAGTCTGGGGTCTGGATACGACCTCCAGTCTGAAGCCCCTGGACAAATTCGACGCTCCCTACGCCATGGTGTGTAAACGACGACGTCTCTCATCAGGAGCCGACGCTTCGCCGAGCATCAAGTGTGAGGACGTGACGAGTGACGAGTACGGCAAAGAGCAGCCCAAGAGCTACTACGCCTTTTACACCAGCCCCTGAATCAATCTCCTCCCCATCCCTCCATCCCTCCATCCCTCCCTCACTTTGCTCTTTTAAAGTGCTTTTAAAACCTTTTTTTTAATTATTGTTGTTATTATTATTATTATTATTATTATTATTATTATTATTATTATTTTACTGCACGTGTCCAGGCTCTGTGCTCCTTTTCGTGATCCTGATTGGTTGAATTTTTTTTTCTTTAATCTTTTTAAACAATCTGCTGTTTTTAATTTTATTTTCTATTTTAAACATAGATATATATATTATATATAAAATCCGTGTGATGCCCCTCACCCCTCTTTAATTTAAGACCCTTTGGTTGTACAGTATTTGTGCACTTTAGATTGTGACGTATCTTGTATAAATTGTCGACATGGCACTGGTATGAGATGTGAAATAAAATGTGCTTTTCATAAAGTTCTTGATGTCTCCTGGCTTTCCATCATTTCTTTCTTTTAACACAATTATAAATGGCGGGAAAAAAGCTAAACTACGTATCATTTATATTGTCTTTATTATCTAAATGATGTTTATATTTGAATACATTTTATTGGTTAATCACCAGTATTTGTTTTTTAAATACACATAATATTCGTTGGAATTCCTTTCTACCAATTTAATTGGACTTATTTATACATTTTTTTCTATTATTAAATGAAATAAATCCTAGGTTATTATTTCTCCTGATTCTCCACTCGCCAATAATCACGAATAAACTCTTGAATTTGTATCTTAAACTCGACACATTTTTAATTTCTGAATTATGTTTAAATTTTAAAGTCTTTTTCTTTATCTCCAAATTTTGATCACCGACTTAAAATGTCGTACAGTTTATGACTGTTAATTATATCGCGATAAATAATCAGAAATTAAATATCCGCGTTTCTTTTTATTATTTAATTCATTTTTATTGGCCTTTACAAACGCCTCCGTTATTCTATAGATTTATTGATTGATTATTAATAATGCAAATTATTTTCTGTTTCGATTAATTTTCTAGAATTCGCGTTTTTCCCGTTTATTAGAAATACGGATTATTTGGATTTAGATTTAAAAACAGCATCAGAAAATTAAACGAAAAAACCCGGAGCTTTA
>JBCEWE010000235.1:35000-50000 GCA_039877035.1 Silurus lanzhouensis
CATTAGAACATGTTCACTGTTTTTTTATTCATTAGTTTTATTGTTCAACATACACAACAATGCCCGAGGTATAAAAAAGAAACGAGAGTTAGCGCAGTGTCACTGTGGCCACTCGCTTCATACTGGAAATGTGTAGTGTGTTGTAAAACTCAGATTTAGTTTTTTGCATTCCCTTTTTTATAACAGTTCAGCTCCAAAAATTTCCACACACACACACACACACACACACACACACACACACACACACACACACACACACACACACACACACACACTCACACTTATATACACGTATATCACCCAAATGTGGTCAAACAAATGGAAGCTATTTAATAAAACTTTTACATTTATTTAATTGTATTTCATTAATTTAATTTGTGCCAATTTTATCGATTACTCAATTTAATCAATATAATAAAAGTGATTTGCATTATTACATTTTTTTTCTATTCTATTTTTATAAAAAAGAATATATATAAATAATTATAATAATAATTTCATATATTATTTAATCAAGCAGACATTTTATTTAAAATTGTTATAAAAATGTAAAGTGTTGATGTTCACAAATGTTAATAATAATAAACACTTTTAAAGCACTTTTATGTTTTTAGAATCAGAAATAACTTTATTAAGACGTATGTTTACACACACACACAGAGGAATTTGACTTGGTGTCAGAAGCTTCCAGTGCAGACGTAATAATGAACCGAGTAGTAAACCAGACAGTTACATAATGCAGAATATACAGAGTAAAAAAGTTGTTCAATTAATGTACAGATGTGTTTTACAGGTGTTCAGTTTACAAATGGACCGTTTGGATTCTATGTATAAACATGTCAGTTGTGATGGACGGTGTGTAGTTATGAATATTTTCATTGTTCATGCTGATTATAGCCTGTGGGAATAAAGTGTTCTTGTGCCTGGTGTTCTGGTGGATGAGGTTCTGTAGCGCCGAGCAGAAGGTAACAGTACTAAGAGAGAGTGGGCTCGGTGTGTGGGGTCCAAAGTGATTTTCTTAGCCCTTTTCTCCACTCTGGAAGAGTGAAGATCCTGGAGATTGGGCAGTGGGGCACTAATAATCCTCTCAGCAGTCCTGACCATTCTTCCTCTGAAGCTTCCTGATGTCTGATTTTGTAGCTGAAGCAAACCAGACAGTTCTAGATCTCCACAGACTCAATGATGGCTGAGTAGAACTGTTTCAGCAGCTCCTGTGGCACATTGTGTTTCCTCAGGTTGTAGGAAGGAACTACAACCTCTCAACAATGGATTCAATGTTATTGTTACGTTATTTTGCATTTCGTTCCCCCAAATTGTACAGAAATCAAACTGAACGTGGATCAAAAACTGTTGTACAAAACGGTGAATGTTTGTGTACTGTTACACTCCTAATATTAATAAATATATTTCAATCTCCTGCGTTTTATTATTATGAGCTTTTATTAATGATTCTTGTAAAAGGTGGTCATTTAAGATTACTAGTAAAATAAACATTTGTTCTGAAAGACTTTTAGATTTGATATTCGAATCGTAAACTTTAGAACATAAACATCACATTAAATACAAAATCAATACAAAAGAAAAGAAAAGCTTCTTTAGAACCTCGGAATGAATTGATGAACAGCCCACAGCACTGCACACTTCTGCACTCTGATTGGTGATTCATTCTCTCACAGCAGCTCTGAAGATCCGGCATGTTTAGATTCAAAGCTTGTTATCATTAACACGTTATCGTTTCCATGGCAACGGCTCATCCACGGGACCGTGTTCAGCACACACTGCTCATATTCAAATGAAAACGTGTGTAACTGTTGATGTGTTGAAGATTTCTGCATGGAGATAAATGTTGGTTTTATGTTAATAAAAGTGAGAGAGAAATAATACAGAGGGACGAGCGTTTATAGCTGCTAGAATGTCGGAGAGAACAGGAAGTAACTCCTCTGAAGATATTCCACAACATTCAGTGTAACTATAATGGGATTAAAAGTATGACGTGTCCTGTTTTTATCAATAAAATATTGTAATTGTTAACAAATTGCTGTGGTGTAAAATGAGCGCGTGGGCTTTAAAAACGAATCAAACGTAGTTCTTTCTTTTTTTAGAATAAAATTAAAAAATCTGAAAAGACAAACTAAAAAAAAAACACGTACATTTTCTTGTCTTCAGAATATTAATGAGTTATTGAAAATTAACTAGAGATTTAAATAAATGTTCACTTTCTCCACGGTTTCATTTTTTGGCAGAAATAAAACAATATTCCATGTAGATGTTGTGTTTCAGGAGCAACTTCATTACAAACTATTGATCACTTGAGCACCAAAATTCATCAGTTGACTGATTCCATGGAAGATTCCATTGCTGTATTTTACACCGTAGACTGTGTGTGTGTGTGTGTGTGTGTGTGTGTGTGTGTGTGTGTGTGTGTGTGTGTGTGTGTGTGTTAAACTCTGAACAGGAATTGGCATCGGGGTATAATTAGGAGGTGTTATCAGCTCCCTCCTGCCTGATCAGCACCATGTCTTTACTCGGGTGTGATTTGCCTTTTGGGGGAATGAAGTGATTAAAGACAGAAAGCCTCAGTGCTGAGATTTCTGCATTAAGGACACGATCGGGGTCGAGCAGGAGATGAGATTTAGAAGAGATGAAGAAGGTGGACAGATTCTTTTATCCCAAAGCATCATGTTTCACTTCAATCCAATAATTATAAGTAATTAAATTGTATTATTATTTACCTTTTTATTTGGTACTGGGTTTAGGGAAATTGTGTGTGTGTGTGTGTGTGTGTGCGTGCGTGCGTGCGCGTGCGTGCGTGCGTGCGTGTGTGTGCGCTTATGTGCGCGCAAAGAAGTCATCTGTCTACATTTCTATCGTTTCTACTGCTGATAATCTTTTCTTTTGCTCTGCCGCCATCTAATGGACAAGAACAGGACAAACACTTTAATGCCTCAATATTTGATCAATACAAAACATTATTTAAAGATTCTTCAGATTTTTCTAATTTAAATTGCACGTCCATCTTTATTTAAAGAAATGTTTTCATTAAAAATGAAAGGTATGCTATTATTTCGTGTAGATATAGACACAATATAGAAATATAATAAGAAACAGTGTACGATGCGATTTAAAACACACACACACACACACACACACACACACACACACACACACACACACAATATGAAATGTATGAACTACCACTACTACTATAGCTATTTCCCTTCTTTCCTGTTTATATGGGTATTTATAATGGTTTGAATGCGGATAGTGTCAGAACAGTGTCCATGTATTCTGTTCTGTTTGTGTATTTCAGATTATAAAGTTTGTTAGTGATGCACCTGTTCAAAACGTGTCTTTTCTGAGGTTTGTTTTTTTTGTTATTGTGTTTGGTTTAGGCGCATTTAGTCTTGTGACTGTGGTGTTACAAATAATAAATAAAAAAGGAAGAGAAAAGAAGAATATTGACAGTGAAACAGGAACTGGATGTCGCTTATGTTTACTGTGTAGGATTTTTGTGGATGATTATTGATATTCCTTGTACAGAGAAATTTGGACAATGGATTAGTATTTGATTGCATTTCCCTGTTTTCGGAGTGTTCACCTGAAGGGGGCGCATTACACACATAATAAACACACGCTGATGCACGAGCAGCATCTCCGTGTCCTGTAATTATTCATGCTGATATTCCCTCCCAATTAAATTAATGTAATAAATAAGTAAATTCAGTGGTTGAATTTATTGTTAAGATTATGGAGAAGGATGTGAAAGGTGGATATTGTTGTTTTCATTATGAAAGAGGCTAAAAATAGAGAGCACGTGCTGTTGGAAATAGTGTGCAAACGCTAATAAGTGAATGTAAATGTGTTTCTTCCAAATAATATAATTTTGTGTGTCAAGTTACAAATGTCTGTGTTTCAAAATGGATGTATTGTTCATGCAAATGTGCTATGAGTTATAAAAATGTGTGACTGATGTTAATTTTCATGCATGTATATTTACAATGATAATATATGCATTTCACTAATAATCCTTCCTGTTTGTTCTATTTGCTTTAATTTGTTTGTTTTATGTCATGTGTAAATGAATAAGTTCTATTTTAGGCGGAAGTGTTTTTTCTTGTGATTGAGCTGTGCTATGTCATGACGTCATTCGGGAAGCGCGCGCTGCTCCTCAGTTGACTTTGTGCACACTGAGGGGAGGTGAGCTGTTAGCGGTGCTCTCCCGGGATTACTTGCAAAAAAGTTTTACACATTTGCATTTTACTCATAACATGTTCAAATATTATTGTTAAGTGTTATTAATGTAATATGTGATATGTAAAGTGATTTGTGGATGGATGGGGAGGATTAAACGTCTTATTTGATAAATATAGCGAGCTGAATAAGCATGTGCTTTGGCTAGGCTTAGTGATGCTAGTGAGCTAATGGCTGCAGGTTTTGTGCAGGTGGTAAAGCTGTGACCAAGCAGCTACGTTTATTGTGTTCCTTCCTGTATTCCATCCAGTATTGTTGAGTGTTGCTGACAATAAACTCCAGAACTGCTGCAACAAAGTTGTAAAGACTCATCATTCCACAACACAACGCAGAGATCACGAGCACCGGTCAGAACCGAACGTGACCGGTCACAAATGCATATCAGGGTCGATAGACATTTGGAGGCTCCCAACCTTCTTTATTTATACAAAATCTGTATCAGTATTTTTTATATATTTACTTAAATGTGTATAATAATAATAATCTGTAACTAAGGTCAACACTAAAAAGAAAAAAGGCATGGAAGGTCATCTGGAGCAGCTGCTTCTTCCGTGGCATTGGCATGTTTTTAGATAATGTTTTTTTTTTCTCGTTACTTTAAAAAGCTAACTTTCTTATACCGATTGGCCATGCAGAGCAACCGAGCGGGGAGGAAGGATGCAGATGGAAAGATGGAAGGAGTATTTTGAGTGTGTTAAGAAGATGGAGGGAGTATTCTGAGCAGCTGATGAACGAGGACAATGAGAGAGAGAGAGAAGGTTGGATGATGTGGAGATGATGAAGCAGGATGTAGATAGGATTAGTAAGGAGGAAGTGAGAGCAGAGATTAAGAGGATGAAGAGTGGAAAGTCTGTTGGATGAGATGACATACCGGTAGAAGCATGGAGATGTTTAGGAGAGATGCAGTGAAGTTTTTAATCCAGATTGTTTAACAGGATTTTGGGAGGTGAGAAGATGCCTGAGGAATGGAGAAGGAGTGTGCTGGTACCGATCTTTAAGAATAAGGGAAATGTGCAGACCTGCAGTAACTACAGGGGAATTAAGTTAATCAGTCACACCATGAAGTTCTGGGAAAGAGTAGTGGAAGCCAGGCTGAGAGAAGAGGTGATCATCTGTGAGCAGCAGTATGGTTTCATGCCGAGGAAGCAATGGAGAAGGTGGAGGAGTTCAGCAACTTCTTTCAGCTTCTTCCATTAGGCATCGTCACAGCGGATCATACGTCTCCATACCCCCCTGTCCTCTACATCTGCCACTTTCACACCAACTACCTGCATGTCTTCCTTCACCACATCCATAAAGATGAAGATCCATGAAGATCCGCTTTCCATTAGGGTTGGAAGATGTGGAAGATCTCCTGCTGTAGACATGCGCTGTCCCTTTAATAAACTCATTTCTAATCATGTCCATCGTCGTCACTCCCAACGAAAACCTTAACATCTTCAGCTCTGCTACCTCCAGCTCCACCTCCTGTCTTTTACTCAATGCCACTGTCTCTAATCCATACAACATCTCAGGTCTCACCACAGTCCTATAAACTTTCCCTTTCACTCTCACAGATACCCTTCTATCACAAATCACTCCTGCTATCACTCTTCTCCACCCACTCCACCCTGCCTGCACTCTTTTCTTTACTTCTCTAACACACTCTCCATTACTTTGCACTGTTGACCCCAGGAACCTGAACTCCTCCACCTTCTCCAGCTCGTCTCCCTGCAACCGCATCACTCCACTGCCCTCCCTCTCATTCACACACATATACTCTGTCTTACTCCTCCTGACTTTCATTCCCATTCTCTCCAGCGCATATCTCCACCTCTTCAGGCTCTTCTCAACCTGCTCCCTACTCTCACCACAAATCACAATATCATCCGCAAACATCATAGTCCAGGGAGACCTCGTTCCGTCAACCTGTCCATCACCACTGCAAACAGGAAAGGGCTCAGGGCCGATCCTTGATGCAGTCCAACCTTCACCCTGAACCAGTCTGTTGTACCTACTGCACACTTCACTGCCGTCACACTGTCCTCATACATGTCCTGCACCACCCTCACATACTTCTCTGACACACCTGACTTCCTCATACAATACCACAACTCCTCTCTTGGCACCCTGTCGTACACTTTCTCTAAATCCACAAACACACAATGCAACCCCTTCGGTCCTTCTCTATACTTTGCCACCAACATCCTCAAAGCAAATAATCCGTCTGTGGTGCTCTTCCTTGGCATGGAACCATACTGTTGCTCACAGAATGTCACCTCTTCTATCAGCCTGGCTCCTCACTCTCCTCCTCTTCTTCTTCACCTCTAAAACCATCCTACAGACCACCATCCGATGCTGTCTAGCTACACTGTCCCCCGCCAACACCTTACAGTCTCCAATCTCCTTCAGGTTGGATCTCCTCCACTCTTATACGTCACCCTATGATCCTCCTTCTTCTTAAAATAAGTGTTCACCACTGCCATTTCCATCCTTTTAGCAAAATCTACCACCATCTACCCTTTCACATTCATCTCCTTAAATCCATACCTACCCATCACCTCCTCATCACCTCTGTTCCCTTCACCTACATGCCCATTAAAGTCTGCCCCAATCACCAATCGTTCTTTCCTAGGTACACCATCTACCACTTCATCTAATTCACTCCAGAATCTTTCCTTCTCCTCCATCTCACAGCCAACTTGTGGAGCATAAACACTGATGACATTTATCATCATCCCTTCAACTTCCACCTTCACGATCATCACCCTATCAGAAACTCTCTTTACCTCCACTACACTCTTACTGTACTCTTCCTTCAGAATCCCCCCTACACCATTTCTCTTTCCATCCACACCATGATAGAACAGTTTAAATCCACCTCCAATGTTCCTGGCCTTACTCCCTTTCCACTTGGTCTCCTGAACACACAACATATCTACCTTTCTCCTCTCCATCATATCAGCTCCCTCTCTCCCTTTACCCGTCATAGTACCAACATTTAAAGTACCAACCCTAACCTCCACTCTCCTACACTGCTCCTTTCCCTGCCGTCTCTGTAGACGTCTTCCTCCTCTCCTTCTCCTCCTTCGGCCAACAGTAGCCCAATTTCCACCGGTACCCTGTCGGCTAACGATACCTGTGGCGGACGTTGTTAACCCGGGCCTCGACCGATCCGGTATGAAATTCTCATTTGTGATCCGCATATTTGATTTGGCACATGTTTTACGCTGGATGCCCTTCCTAACGCAACCCTTCCCATTTACCTGGGCTTGGGACCGGCACTAAGAGTGCACTGGCTTGTGCATCCATAATGGCTTCATAGATAATTGGAGCAATTTTGAGTGCAAGGCTGGCCTGTTAGGGCAGGACAGTATAATCCCACTGGTGCTGCTCTCATTTCTTGTAGTATAGGTCATAGTCTCAGAACAGCACTAGTTAACATGTGACTGTCCAGAGCCAAGGCCAGGGAGCAGACAGACAAGCTAAACCGACTGTCTGCTAGCTCATCACTCAGGATCCACAAAATTGAGACTGTGTCTGTCCTCTGAGCGAAACCAAAATGTAGGAATTCTCAGAAAGTCTGTTTTAGTAACCTGATTAAAATGAAATTGGACTGAATGCACAGCAGCACCTCTGATCTAAAGATAGGATTGCTGAATATCTCTCACGTCAAAAGCGTTTACTATAAACAAAAAGTATTACTAATCAGGAGTTTAATATAATGTGTTTGACAGAAACGTGGATTAAACCGAATGAATATGTAGCATTAAAGTCCTCCTGGGTATAGTTCCAAACACCAACCCTGTCTAAATGGCAGAGGAGGCGGAGTCACAGCTATTTATAATAATAATCTAAACATCACACAAAAGACTAAACAAAAATGTAAAATATTTGGTATAAGATAAGTTCTTTACACCAACATAAATGATTTAGTGTCCATAATTATGTCTCGTCCGTCAATTCCATTAATTATTATTTATAGACCCCCAGGGGCCCGACTCTGATTTTTTTAATAATAGAATTTGCAGATTTCATCACAAATTCAGCTACTTCTTTAAACAAAGCATTAATTGTTGGTGACTTTAATATTCATTTTGATAATAAGGAAAACTCTTTAAGAGCATCAGTTGTGTCCATTCTAGATTCAGTAGGAATTAATCAGAATGTTATAGGACCCACTTTGGTTTTGTTAGTAACATTTGGATTCAAAATAAAAAATATAGTCCTAATTACACAGTCTAAAGTTATTTCAGATCATTACCTCATCTGTTTTGAAATCTGCTGCAGTCATTGCATTAGTACCTTGCCACGTTTCCGTGTTAAACACATTCACGTCACATTCACATGCACACCATCAATAGGTAGTAATGATTTCATGGACTTTTTTAATCATAAAGTTGAAAACATCAGGCAAGAAATCCAGACGATTAAAATAAATCTAGAATCTGAATAAATCTATTTATAAAACTATTTTATAAATAACCCTGTAGACAGCAGTGTAATTATAACAGACAATCAAATACAGTTTTACTGCTATTCAAGAGAACGACTTAATTTCATTTATTTCCTCATCAAAATCATCAACCTGCATTCTCGATCGTTTGGTGTTCTGCAAGGATCTGTCTTAGGCCCTCTGCTTTCCTCTTTATATCTGCTGCCGCTGGATAAAATTATACATAAACATGGGATTCGCTTCCATTGCTATGCTGATGATACACAGCTGTATATTTCAGCAAAGCCAGATGAGAGAGATCAGCTTAACAATGTTGAGGAGTGTGTAAAGGACATTAGACAGTGGATGCTTAAAACCTTTCCTTCTGCTCAACTCAGATATGACAGAAGTACTTTTACTAGGACCACATGCAGCTAGAAGTAAACTTCTTCTTGATCCACTTCCGGTTTGGGAACGCTGTGCGCGTCTAGCTGCCGCTCCATGCTGGGTTATTGTTTTGTTTTGTTTGCTTGCTGAGTTAATTCACATTTCGGAATTATTGTTTGGATTACTTCTCGATCTGAGGAATTTCCATACGTCTGGGATGTTATCTTTTGCCTTTCGGCATGTTGGAGAGTTTTTTGTGAGCTATCTTTTGCCTTTCGGCGTGCTGGAGAACTCGTGTTGGAGAGTTTTTTGTGGCAAGAAAAGTTTGGTTTCTAGTTTTTCTCAAGCCCTCTACCCTCTCGATCCACCATCGATCTGACTAACTATGAGGTGAGTTAACACTCTACTTGTGGATTGTGTTGCTAGCATACTGTTTGGTCAGGTAGCTGCCCTTTCCGTCTGCTTTTGTTGATGTTGGGTTGGGTTTGGCTCTGGCTAACGCGGTAATGCTGGTTGCTGACTTTTCCATGGCTCTTCTCAACACGTTAAAGTTTCTGGCATTTACTACTCTATCTCTGGCTATTTTTGGTTTCAACACTCAAATGGAAATCGTATACAGGCCCTGCAAGCTAGTGGCTCTAAACGGGCACTGGCGCCTCGACCCCGCAACGTATAATCATTGCCGCTCATCTGGTATCCTTCGTCGCCCAAGATATATACATCGCTCTTCCAGAAGGAGATACGTCCTTCATCAGTCATCTGCGATACCCTCTATCTGGTTCAGTAGCAGGGCTATGAAACTGGTAAAGGGGGTGGTCTTGCTGTCATTTTTCGTGCGTCTTTAACTGTCTCTAAACTGTTTTTTTACAATACCACGACATTTGAGTACATGGTTATAAAGTTTGGTATCAAACATCCTGTTGTACTTATATTAATTTACAGACCACCTAAACAACAAAGTGACTTTTTCTCAGAACTCAGTGAATTACTAACCCAAGCATGTGCTGTGTCGTCCCAAGTTATACTTCTTGGTGATTTCAACATTCATGTTGATACTGCTTGCTCCACTGCCACTCAGCTAAATGTTGTCTTTGACTGTTTTTACCTCAGCCAGCATGTTAATTTTCCAACTCATACTCATGGTCACACGCTTGATCTTGTTTGTACATCTGGTCTGAATAATATCTCTGTTGACAGTTTAGCTACCCCTCTTTCTGACCATAGACTCATCTCCTTTGATTTTACATCCATCTGTCCAGTCAACCACATCAAAAATCTAACCAAACGCTATCGTCATTTAAATACTGTTGACACTAGCTCCTTTTGTGATTCTGTTGCCTCCTCTGCTCTTTCTGATGTGCTAAATTTAACCTGCCCATCTATGATTTATGACAAGTAGTGCTGTACTGTTAAAAAATTGTTGGATTAGTTTGCCCCAACTAAGATTAGGTCTGTTCCTATGTTCCATTCCTCCCTGTGGTTCAATGCAGAGCTTCGAGGTTTGAAGGTAAAATGTAGACAACATGAATGTCTGTTCAGGAAAACTGCTTCAGCTGGCCATTTTCTTATATACGCTGAATGCCTTCAGCAATACAAACTGGCCTTAAATACAGCCCCCTCTTCCCATATCTCCAGCATCATTAACAAAGCAAGCAATAGGCCCAAAATGTTATTTAGCACAATTAATAAACTGACTCAAGCACCAAAGCACAGCCTTAGTGTCTCTGAATCCATGGTTATGTGCTGCTCTTTTCTGAACCATTTCCAGGGTAAGCTAGATATTCTGTATGCGACATTTGGTGAGGAACCAACTACCGATGTGCATATGAAATCTCAATCTAATAATTCTATGACAACCCTAGGTTTAACCAATTCCTCATTAATCACTGAGTTAATACAAAAATCTAACTCCTCATCATGCACTCTTGATCCTGCACCTACTTGCCTGCTAAAAGACTGTACATTGGCGATTTCTGCCCCCATCTCCCACCTTATTAATATGTCATTTATCTCCACTACTGTATCTGTGTCACTTAAGACTGCTGCTGTTACTCCCATACTCAAAAAGACTTATCCAACTACCACCATATTTCCAACCTGCCATTTGTATTAAAGATCATGGAAAAGGCTGTGGCCTCTCAACTGCAGTCATTCCTAGCTGGTAACAACCTCTACGATATTTTTCAATCTGGCTTCCGCCAACAGCATAACATGGAGACCGCTCTAGTAATGGTTGTTAATGATCTTTTACTCATTGGAGACTCAGGTAGTCTCACTATACTTCTGTTATTAGACCTCAGCTCTGCCTTTGATACTGTCTGTCATAAGATCTTACTTTCCCGCTTAGCAGAATTTGGCATATCAGGCTCTGCACTAGCCTGGTTTTCCTCTTATCTCACGGGCAGGCAATATCACATCTCCATACACAATTCCAAATCTCCTACTGTCTTACTTAAACAGGGTGTCCCACAGGGCTCTGTTCTTGGCCCACTACTATTTATTCTGCACATTCAGCCGCTTGGCAACATCATTCGTCGACATGGTTTTAGTTATCATTGTTATGCTGATGATATTCAGTTATATACTGCTTGCCAACCAGATTCTGTTAATGTAAAATCCTCACTCTCCGCTTGTGTTAGCGAGTTAAAACAATGGCTACACTCAAATTTTCTTAGCCTGAATCTGGGTAAAACCGACATTTTGATAACTGGTCCCCCATCTCTAATAAAATACAAATCTGTGGACTTTAGTCTTGATCTGGATGCTACGACGATTTTACCCTCAGCTACTTTTAGAAACTTAGGTATCATATTCGACCCCTCACTATCCTTTGATGCCCATATTCGCAGCCTCTCTAAAACGTCTTTTTTTTATTTACAACGAATTGTCAAACTGCGACCTTTTATCTGTACAAATGACACTGAAACATTAGTGCATGCTCTAATTACATCCTGTCTCGATTACTGCTTTTACTCTTCTCTGGTCTATCAGCTCACTCAATCTCACGTTTACAGTACATACCAATTACACTCAGAACCATCACCACTCTGTCTGAATTTAAATCAAGGCTTAAGACCCACCTTTTCAACCTCTACTATCAGTCAATGCATATGTGTTAGGAGTCCTTAATTTTTCTGAAATGTGGTGTATGTTTCATGTACTATGTAGTGTTCACAAATGTTTTTGTGTCTGTGTTGTCTCTGTTATTAACTCATGCAGCTGCATGTGATCTTTTGTCCTGGGCAAATGTCTGACGAATATGTTTATGTATGTTCATTATATTTCATCTGTCTTGAAATATTGAACTACTGTACCTTGTAAAGCGTCCTTGAGCTTGGGAAAGGCACTATATAAATTAAACTTATTATTATTATTATTATTATTATTATTATTATTAAACTTTCTGATTACGTGGCATCTATGGATGGTGTTTCTGTAAATGCAGAAATAAGCTTCAGTTAGTTCAGAATGCAGTCCTCACTAGATCTAGAAAATATAACCACATCAGCCCTGTTTTAATCATCTACACTGCTCCCAATTACATCTCACACTGATTATAAAATACTACTACTGACGTATAAAGCACTTAACGCTCTCACGCCGCAGTATCTGAGTGAACTTCTGTACCAGTATGATTCTCCACGCCTACTTAGATCAAAAGGTGCAGGCTATTTGTTGGTACCTCAAATAATGAAGACTCCAGCAGGGGGCAGATGTTTTTCTTATAAACCCCACAGTTATGGAACAACCTTCCAATCAGTGTTGGGACTCAGACACAGTCTCAGTGTTCAAGTCGAGGCTGAACACATTTATTTAGTGGAGTCTTTAGTCAGTAGGTGTTTATGAGGTAAAGGAGCAGATCTGTAGGGATTATGGATATGGAGTATTCGGTGAATTGGGATATGGTTGTTGAAAGATTTATGCTCAAACTCTTGATGTCACCCAAATGAGGATGGGTTCCCCTTTTGAGTCTGGTTCCTCTCAAGGTTTCTTCCTCATAACATCTAAGGCAGTTTTTCCTTGCCACAGTCACCACGGCTGCTCATCAGGGACAAATTTACACCATTCACCTTCACTGTTGATTTGTGTAAAGCTGCTTTGAGACAATGTCTGTTGTGAAAAGCGCTATACAAAAAAAAAAAAAAAAAAAAAAAAAAAAAAAAAAAAATGGTGGTGGCATCTTTAATCCCGGAGATCCCTCATGTCTGTGTCCTTTCTAGGTATGTTGTCATGTATATTTGTTGCCAGTCCCCACTTGCAGCTTGGTCATATTGTACATCCAGGAGCAGATCTGGAGGGATCATGGATATGGAGTGTTTGGTGAACTGGGATATTTGGATGCTGTCGTCTCCTCACTCTCACACGTTCACTCAGGTTTGTTGACGGTGGTGTGGTGGGTCGTCTCTTATCCCAGAGATCCTCATGTCTGTGTTTCCTTCTGGTTCTCCCTTTTAGTTATGCTGCCATAGTGAGTCTTGTCGGAGTCCAAACTGCACAGTGACATTAACTTTCATACAACAATAAGGAGACTTAATAATCCATAACCTTCTCTTCCTCTCTCTCTCTCTCTCTCTCTCTCTCTCTCTCTCTCTCTCTCTCTCTCTCTCTCTCTCTGTCGAGTTAAACATGCACTTAAGGTTCCAGTGATCACTTTCCTGCCCCTCTTTCCTTCTTGGATCTTTCCACTTCGTCCTGGTCTGCCTCTGGTTGATGTTCTCTTCGACTAGACTCTGTGCAGCTGGGGACGGTTTCTCATCAACACCCTGGGGTTCCATGAAATTTCAGAGTAACAAGAACAGGAGTTTTAAGGATTTGGATTTGGACTGTAGTTAATATCAACAGTCTGCTACACTGACTCAGGACTATAGTTTGCATCTGATCACCATCACTGCACCTCAACATCGTTTATCTGTAATAAATGGACATTCGGTGGCACCCAGATGAGGATGAGGTTCCCTCTTGAGTCTGGTTCCTCACAAGATACATCATTAAACATCAAAACTTCAGCACATAGACTTTTCCACAAGGAAAAATAATACACTGGACTTGGCATACACAAACAGCAAAGGAGCATACAAACCTCCACCCTCCCCCACCTCGAACTGTCTGACCACATCACCACTATGCTCAGACCTGCATACAGACTGAAGGTGAGAGTCACCAGACCAACCAAGAAGGAGGTACGTGTGTGGCCAGAGGGGGCGCACTCCGCCCTAAAAGACTGTTTTGACACAACAGAATGGGACATCTTCAAAGAAGCAGCTACTTACAACGACCACACAGACATAGAGGAATATACTGAGGCTGTTACTGCTTACATCCCAAAGTGCACTGATGACGTCACACACAGGACAACCATCACTATTCGGGCTAACCAGAAACCATGACTGATTGGAGAAGTACACAAGCTTTTGAGGGCTCAGGATGTAGCCATTAAGAGCAAGAGCCAACTTGTCCTGTGGAATCGGGGAACCAAAATGTCAATACAGAAATCAAATATCTGGATATTTCAGCAACACCAGAGACACACAGAGTCTCTGGCAAGTTATCCGAACTTTAACAAACTATAAACTATAAACCCCTACCACAGATCTGTAACAGTAACAAATCTCTGCTAAACAGCCTCAACAAATTTTTTGGACGATTTGACATCCAAAACACCACACAGGCACACAAGATCCCACCTCTGTACGGATTTACAAACTATACATTGATACTCTAAAATATCTAATTTTCTCATGAATTTCATTTCTATAGTATTGTCCCTTGAGAAGATACTAAAATGGTTCTGAAATGTGAGGGGTGCACTTACTTTTGTGAGATACTATAAATGAGTTTTAATAAACAGTTATTGGAGAGAGAGAGAGAGAGAGAGAGAGAGAGAGAGAGAGAGAGAATATGTGTGTGTGATGTGTAACATATTTACTGTAACATGCAAAACTCCTTCA